>OMLM01002619.1:194982-210035 GCA_900302695.1 Helostoma temminkii
GTATCCTCCCCCCACAATTACCTTAATAATGCACATGTAGTAGAATTATCAATCTTCTGACAGTTTCAACTTAAAAACTGAAAAATCATAAACATAAATTTGTAAATGTAGAGTTCATGTCAGAGCTGTTGTATTAGACTAAATTTGATTGTACAGGTGGTCATAATGTCGTGCCTGACTGGTGTGTATGGTTAGTTGTCAGCCTGAATACAGTGGTGAGACGTACCTTCACCAATATGATGTTCTCACTTATATAACCTCTACTATACAAGCAATTATTACAACCCCAACACTAAAACGGTGCAAAACCTTTACAAAAACAACACTCAATAAACCCATATCTTTTAAAACAATAGAGAAATGAAAACATAGTAAATGTTAGAGGGGGAAGAAAGTATTATTTTGAGAAAAGCAACAAAAGGCTGGTAAACTAAGTGGTACTAACAAGGAAGAGCACATCTGGAAAGGTACCATCCATAATAAAAGGATTATACAGGTCTTACAGCAGCATGCGCTCCCATTCAGATGACGCCTTATTGGGGGAAAGTCTTGTATGTTTACGCAGGACAATGCCAAACCGCATACTGCATTAATGACAACAGCATGGGAGTCTGGGAGCTGAACTGGCCTGTCTGCAGTCCACACCTTTCTCCAACTGAACATATTTTGCTAATCTTGAAACTTAAGATCTACCCTAAAACCCAGAATCTTATTTCAGGCAAGAATCAGGCAAAACAACATCCCTCTGCTAAAACTGCAGCAACTAGTCTTGTCAGTTCCCAGACACTTAGAGACACGTTCCTGCCATCAATTTTATTTTATGTTTTTTAAATTCTTGTTAAAATTGTAAATCTTCTTAATTTAAACATTCGTTTTCTATGTTCTACTGTGAATGCAAATATTTGCATTCCGGTTTATGTGAATTTTACACAGTTGAACTTATTTGGAATTGGGGATGCAGAAACACTTTTACAACTACACAGTTATGCAATCACCCAATCATGTGTCGTCAAAACATCCAGCACTCAGAGGCAGTTCTGCCAACAGAAATGTCACAGAAGCCAGAGGACAATGGCGACTGGTTCATGCTGCCAGTAGGGTTATGATAGCCTCTACATTTGAAAAGAGCAGAAAGGCCCCTCACAATGCACAGGGTGTTGAACCATGAGGCGGATGAGCAGCAGAAGACCACATTGCCTTCCACTCCTGTCTGCCAAGAGCAGAAGTCTGAGGCTACAGTGGGCAAAACAAAACACGACAGCTAAATACTGACAATTATTAAGATGTAGCCTGATCCAGTTAATCTCAGTCTCTGCCAAGACATGCAGATGGTAGAGCCAAAATCTGGCTTCAGCAGCTCGAATCCACGGACCCAGCCTGCAATATGTCAAGGGTACAGGATGGTAGTGGTGTAATGGTGTGAAAAATGTTTTCTTGGCACCCTGTAAGCCCATTAATATCAGCCAATCATCATTTCACTGCCACAGCCTATCTGAGTACTGTTGCTGACCATGTGTGGCCCTTTATGGCCACACTTTATTCATCTTTTAATAACTATAAGATAATATTCCATGTAACAAAGCCAAAGTCGTCTCGAACACAAACACACCAATTTCAAAGGGCAATGTTTGGGCAGCTCTTCTCTAGGTGCAGTGCAGAGTAATGTTTACGTAATCTTGTTTTTAAAATACCATGCGCCATTACAGATTGTAGTAACAGTATAAAATGTACAGTAGTACTATAAAGCAGTTAAAATTAGCCCCGCCCTGACTGATAGCATCAGATAGACCATCTCTAAACTGAGCAGACTCAGGATGTATTAGGTCAAATCGTAAACTCTAATTATTATATAGGTTATTGCTGATAACATATTACTGATTTATGATTAACAGATTAATAAGACAATTTATTAATCATAAATCCTAATGATGTTAAGTGTCAACAACTGTGTGTACTCATAAGAATCAGTCATATCCTAATCTTTTTTTTTTCATTACTGTACTTAGTATTTTATCAGGACTTGATCCGGTGACTGCACTGCTTAGTCATCGTCTTCATCATCTCACTTTATCAGTATCCTTCATTTTCTTTTTTTTGTTCAGGCCTATACTTATACTACATTATGTGAATACTACATATTCTAATAGTATTTATTTATACTGCTCTCTCCTGTGAGCAGTTCATTTAGTTTCTGAATCCTGACTCTGGTGAAAACAAAAAGTAAAACTGGAATCTGGTGGTAAAAACCCATCACTGTGATTTCATCTTTTTATTAGCAGAAGAACGAAACACTCCTCACAATGTGTCCGTCATCTATCAGCTGTTATTGTAGTATTGTCGAAGAGAAAGGACGATTCATGGATGCTCGTTTGCCGCAACTCGCTGAACACAGATCGCTCTGAATGACACGTATTTAACATTTCAGCCAGTTTCAGCTACGCTGAGCTGTTTGTGTGTAAATGTGCGTCTCTTCCGCCATGCGGCTCGTTGGTCTAGGGGTATGATTCTCGCTTAGGGTGCGAGAGGTCCCGGGTTCAAATCCCGGACGAGCCCATATTTTCTTTCCACTTGAATTAAGTAAAATTTATTTACAAGTGCTCTACCAATCAAATCATATGGTTCACATATGTAGTTTTATGATACTTTACACACTTTTATACTTTTATGATCCCCAATGAGGAAATTCTACTGACTAACTGTAACAATACAAGAGTCTAAACAAGCTGTTGTTGTTTACTAACAGCACGGTGCTTGGTTAATGTACACTGCTCAAAACAAAATCCAATGTAAGTCCAAGTCCATCACACTTCTGGGATTTCAACTCGTCCAGTTAGGAAGCAACACTGATTGTGAATCAATTTCACCTGCTGCTCTGGTTTTGGTGTTGAAACAAAGTGAGTGAGAGTCATAAGCAGCCTTGTGAAGTTTTCAGAAGCAAATCTGAGGAAGAAGCAACACTTCTGTTGGTAATAATTTGATTGACAAAACTCAAATTAACTCTCCTCTTTTTGTGCTTATACACACCCCAGGTTCCATTTTTCTTTGGATTTTCTTAAAAAATGCAATTCATACATCTTGGTTGTGTATGTAAACACACCTGAATTGTACAGTAAGTGGTGTAAAACACCCAACCAGCTCATTTGTTTCTACTGTAGAAATGATGTTACAGGTCTCTGCTCTGTTTCCTCTGCAGATGAAGGTAAAACGTGTATGTGAGCTGATCTGAATTCAGCAGCACGCATCGTTGTGAGGACAGAGAGGAAAAAGTTCCTCCCGAGAGCCAGACTAAAGCTCAGAGGTGAGATCGCTCACACGGACCATGACGACCACGTCAAACCTCAGCACACCTCTCCACCGTCATTATTCACACTCAAAGCTCTGCGTGTGTCATGTTGACGCTTATAGCAGGGGCAGCAGAATCTCTTAGGACTGAACCTGAATTCCTACAAAATGTTTTTTTTTCTTTCTCAAAAAAGAGAAAGGGGGAAAAAAAGAGTTATTTTTTATTTTTTGCTGAAAATCTATGTTCATTTAAATTGTTTTCCTTTTATACAACTGAGATGCCAAACGGCTTCAGTTACAGGGATTTGCCAGGGTCACAAGTGTCAGGAGCTAATCTTGATTCCTTAGCTGAGTGTATCCATTAAATTAGCATCCATTTGTCCATCAACCATGTGTCCACGGTTAATCCTGCCTCTTGAATTATGCAAATAGCTGTTCTACAATGCATCTGAGTGCATCCATCTATACGCTGTCACCTCTAGACTTGCGCAGTCAGTTATTTAAATCAGAATAAAATACCAACACCATGCACCGTTTCTGTTGTTTTTACTACATGTAAAAGTTGCACGTATGTATATATTATTTAATGGATACTTTACTGCAATACTACTTCAGCCTGCACTGAAACTTCAGCCACTCTTTCTCTTGAAGTAAGCTACAGCTGATCTCCAAAGCATGAAAGCAACAGGTCTTAGAAACACAGCTGAAATGTTTCTGACCAAATGGCTTTAGGAGTCAAAGGACTCGTGTAAAGTCAAGTTTTTGATCATTGTTGTTTATTGTCCAGAGGAAAGTGTCAGATGCTCCAGGAAATGTGTCTCTGGTCAAATAGCTCAGGGCATCAAGGGACTACTTTTTTTCTAGATATTTGTGCCTTTGGCCACTTCAGCAATATTAGTATATGAAAATATGAAATAGTGCTTTTTAATTAAGTGTTTCAAACAACACAGTTAAAGGACCCATTCTTTAGAAAAAATGCCATAGGCTGTAGAGGTCTCTTCACATCAGTCAGGGCTGTGAGTCCCCAGTTGGTGATTTTTTTCAAAAGCTTCACAAAAAGACTGCAAATATGTACATTATTCTCTTTTTGTTCAAAATAATTCCAATCACAGTCCACACTTAATCGAAGTAGTGACAGTCGATGTGCCCTCGTGTGGGAACGCGTCTCCATTACATGTATAAACGTCAGTTTACACACTTTGATGACAACATTTAAATGGAAAAGGTTAATTTACAAAACGGGATTTAATGTTCAACTGTAACAACAGTTACTGTTACACTACTGTGTGAAATGACACATAGGTGTTAAGACCTAAAAGAGATGTAGTCATTAAGTAAGGAGTTCATGTATGCAAAACACAATTTTCTTCATCCTTGATCTCATAATCATCAGGACATATATCTGTACATTTTTGCACGTGTTAGGTATCAATATTTTGCATAGTATTAGTACATGTGTAATGTTTTTCTGAAATACGTCAGTGTGACTTCAGTGTAGCCGACAAAGTGGGATTAGTGAAAGTTTTAAAAAACTTTTAGTTTTTAGTACTAGTTATTTACGTTTAATGCTTGCTGGCAGGTTATTCAACAAACCCTGAGTTTTTTTAAGGAAACTATGAAAATACAATTTCCAGAACAATGTGAGGACAAAGGATGGCAGGCCTGGTTAAATTGGCTACAGGGGTTTGCCAACGCAGTCAGTGTGGAATAATAAAGAGGGAGAAGAAAATGGCTGCTCCCATGTAGGGGGAGGCAGAGAAAAGAGGAGGAAGAAGTTGAGTTACAGCCAGGAAGAGATGCTGATAGTCTGATGATGTGCACTTATTATTGGAGATTAATAATATGCTGCAGTTAAAAAAGAGGAACCTGAACTCACTTTAACATAATTTTTACCTTTTGTAAAATAGATGTGGATGATTAGCGCCCTCAAGTGGTCAGAGTGAGTAGCTTCACTTCAGTCCATACAAGACTTGAAGTTAAAATACAGATACTGATACTCACACTGGTGGATTTGTTATAGTATTTCAACTTCTGTTGTCCTTTATCTTCTTTGTGGGTTTTATCAGTACTGATTAGTTCACACTCATTCAAATGATACACGTGAATCAGGCGCTTCACTGTGTAGTATTTAGTATTGACTCAGCATGATTACTGGATGGTGGGAAACTGATTCATTTCCATTATTGTTGTTGTAACACGAAACATCTCTATTTATTTTTTACCCAGAAGTAGCTTTATCTTTTCAGAAATAATCAGCACTTTTTCTCAAAAGTATAACTGATTATTCTCTGTAACATAAGTGTTATGTTTTAGTAATTTCAGTCTTTCCTAGGATATTATCAGAACACAATTACTGTCAAATATGACTACAGTTGAATTCCAACACTATTCTGAGACGTTTAACTTTATAAGAAAGCAACATTACATACATACATAAATATCTGTTGGACCCAACTTCCCTAATAACAGTTCACCTCTTCACAACTGACTTTTTTCTGATAGTTACTTATAGTTACTATTACTTTATTATAAAATACTGTCCCTTATAAAATTAAGACTAAATTCTCAATGACTTTTCACAATATCTTTATTTTAGAAATGTCATAATGTTCCTAATATGTTTATCTAAAGAAATCTTAAGGCATTAGAGGACACATTTTTATGATTTGGGTGAAGTCATTCAATATTTACTCTTGTGGATTAATGAGAAAACTGTAGATCACAACAAACCCACACAGAAGCTGAGCTCACCCAGTTGACAATAATGACACTGTTCTGAATGAGTCAGTACTTCAGTACCATCATCATGAATATTTTAAACCAAACGATGTTTAACACTGTATTTGCAGGTGGAACTGCTCAACAACAAAAAAAAAAAGACAATATATAGAAAAGACGAGTGTCTGCTGTTAAAGATTTCCAAATGAACACAGGTTCTGTTCAGAAGCAGTAGCACTGAACTCCCACTCAGTGTGAGGTGCTGGACGGCATCATGATGTTGGTGGATGTGGAGGCAGAGCGAGCAGCAGCCACTTCAAATAAACGGGTTTTTATTTACTGAACAGGGGGAGGGGACAAGTTTGATCTGATTCTCACCATCTTTAAAAAACAACCTCATCTCCTACACACTGAGCCCAGGTGCAGCTGCTCTGCTTCAGCAGGTTCGTTAAGGAGGGAAACACAATGTTAAATAGGTAATAACACACTTTCCAAACAGATTTACACACAGTGGCACAGTAAGGAGTGTTCACATAAATAACCGTCATGGTGTCAAGTAGTTCAGTTTTAATCTGATCATATTCTATAAGGATATTTATTGCCAGTAAATTCCATGAAGTCTATAACTAATTCATTTTTATTATAATGTATTTGAGAAATTACGTAGCAGATAAGTGTTAATCAGCAAATCAAGTTTCAGTGTTAAACATAATCAATGATTATAAAAACTGAAGTTTGAGCCATCGGCTTGTGCAGACACGTGGCTCTGCTCATGACTAAAGGCTCAAACGATCAACACCTTCTGAAACAAAACTGATCGCTGGACTCAATCGTTTTAGGTGATATTCTAACTGGTACCAACTTGTGCAGGTATTTTTTTTGTAAATCTAGTAATTTACAGTACAGTATTTTACAGAACAGCCATAAAATTTAGAGTGAAGTACTTTCTACATTTATCTTACTGTTCTGCGTGATAAAGCTCCATTGTTGACCCAAAATGATTTAAAACATCAGACTAACTTTTGCACCGTGATTCTTCATTACTAACACTGCAGTTTGTCCAGACTTAAGTGAGAGCGTTTTGAAAAAGGCAACTATGTGTTTGTATACTTATATTTTCAGTGAATGAGAGAAACTACAACACTAAAACTGTAACTATTAATCTATTCATGGAATTTACCGACATTAAATTGCAAAATAATATCAGGTTAAGTCGAAGGATGAGGAGTGACAGGAAGCAGAGTAACAGGCAGCGGAGTGATCTGTGAAATGACGAAGTAGTTAAACATAAACTGAAGTGAGTACTTAAATGAGCAGCCACGATAAACAACTTGATCCTTCTTTGGTTTTGCAAAACAGGAAAACATCTCAAAAGTCCACTTTCTATTATCCAGATCTTTCATATGCAAAGTTCGTAACTGAACCTTTAAGTTACATATCTTCAACAGTAAAACTCAATGAGTATATAAGCAAATAACAACATGTGACAAACAAAATCTCCCCCACCCTCCATGAACCTGCGTATGCTTTTTAAACACACGGCTTCAGTAGACTAAAAGAAAACTAAAACATTGACAGGTTGTTCTATAAGATGGTTGTGATATGTTAAAGTCACGTTTCCTTCAAAACGGCAGCTTGCTGATGCGGAACAGTAGCACTGTGTTGACCAATGTGCAGGAGATGAGGCTAAACTCATACATTTATAAATGTGTCAAAGCAGGAGTGGGAACTTATAGAAGCACAGACACTGTAACAGTTTGGTATTTACAATAGCAAAAGGTAAAGTTATGCAAACATTAAAAAAATCATAATCATGAAAAGCAAAGACTTTGATTCATTTCCTAGACATTTTCTTGCGCACAAACAGTTAAAACACACTTAAGTTTCTCTGCTTGATCATACTGAGTAGCACCTGAACTCTCTGAAATATTTGTTCTGTGTAACGCTGAGTTTGTCAGGAGAATCCCTAGCACTGGGCAAAGATGAAACTGGTACAAACGAAACAATGACAGTAATACTCCAGTATCTTAATATATTATTTGTCCTCACATTCAGTTGGCAGAAGCACATACGTTACATCACGTCATCCCCTGTATCTCTACGTGTAAAACAGAGGGAAGAAAAGATGAGTGTGACTAACGGGAAGGGACAGAGTCAGTAATGGCCGGCGTGCCCTCAGTGAGCAGCTGAGCTGAGGACTGAACAAGGCTTGATTTTGAAAACAAAAATGTGAAGATGGCAGGCAATCTGGTTGCAAACACTGACACAGTAACGCACCAAGTCGAACAAGGAAATGATCTGTGGGAGAGAAACAAACAGTCACTGTTTTCATACTGGGAAACAGCTCTACACACTGTGGAAGCTTGTTGCTGTGAGAAAACAAGAAAAAATATGTTAACCATTTCATCATATTGACATGCACTGTATGTCCTAGCTTGACAATTTTAGTATCTTAGATTTATTTAGCTAAATCTGTCCCAATTAAGACTGAATAGCTTTTCTCCCAATGTCTCATGATTTCTGCTTTGTGTCCTGTAGTTTTCTCACAGCCACTTATTTCTTCTATAATTTTGACTTAAATCAGCCAAATAACAGTTAATCTCAAGAAAGATGTGCCTCTGTGTTTTTAGATACAGCTTTCAATAAATGTAAACTAGCTTATTAGCATTGTATCCCAATGTCACATAAATTGTTAATTACAGCTGAAGCACTTGCATATCAACTGACGGGGAGCCTCTGTTGCTAGCTCGAGCATCAACTCAAGATACTTTGGCAGATAAGATCTTAAATATCTTTCTGCCCCACTAATCTGCATTTTAAGATAAACCTTGTGTTCTTTCCAGTCTACCTGTTGTTAAATGGCAATTGTAAGTAAAAAGGTCTGAAACAGACATTGACCACTGGCAAAGAGAATAAGCTGGACCCTCATCCTGTCAATTCATGTTGCTCATCTGAATGGGGAAATATCAATGAAATACATCAATTAAAATATTTTTTCCCTCCTGGCATGTTTCCGACATTGTGAAATGTGAACCGGGAGGTGTACCAGATTTGACTACCCCGATTGCATCATCATGTCAAGTCACAAATTAAAAGCCCGCACACATACACACACTCTCTCTCATACACACCCACACACACACACACACAGATGTAAAAAATATAAAAACATAATCAGACCGCATTTTACCTCTATTAAATACATGTGACATTTGCGTAAAATCTGCATAATCTGTGTACTTACCAATGCAATCCACAATACCAGGTACTCATCAATAAAACTATTGAAATACTGATCCAGGAACAGAAGCCCTGGTCCCAGAAAAGCTAAATCATGGAGATGCATCTCACTTTTTGTCATATGTGCTACCTGTGGAGAGGGAAACACAGTCAGCAAGTTTTTGGGTGATACAATCGCTGCACTAAAGCATCACCTTGAAATTAAGATTTGATAACTGCGCTGGCATCAGTTTGAAACTGATGGTGAAACAGTTGTTTAAAAGAAATTGAGAAGAAATCCTGACGCGTCCATGGAAAATGCATCTAATTTCTTTACGTTAGCCTGAATGTTGTCCTGTCAGATCTATGAACTCATCAAGACAAAGCTCTACCAACCTTTGCTGTACTGACAGCAATATGAGCTTAAAAACATGCTAACGTGAGAATAACAGAAGATCAGAGATCATTTTATCCAACAGTCTACTTACTGTTCATGCTCTAGCCAAAGTTAAAATTACCACAGCATTATGTTTGAAGTCCCCCTTATGAAAAGTACATCTGACTTACAACTAATTTATTGGTGATTTTCGCTGAGACGAAGCCAAACGCCAAGATATAGAGACACGGATGTTTTTCAAAGAGCTGGACAGCAGACTTCTTGTATATCATCATCGCCAAAATTATAACTGTGCCGATATGCAAGACCGGTGAGAGGACACTGGTTCCCTGAGGACACGGACAATAAAAGACAAAGCAACATATGGTTAATGTGCAGAACAGCTGCTCTGATATATAAGCCATAAATCACTTATTTGTCTGTTAGGGCTTTTACCCTAACATCACTGACAGTTGGGGCAGGGTGATAAATTTCATTCTTATTCATAAAGAAAAATAATTGGAAACATACAAGTGAGTTTTTAGTTGGAGAAACAGCACAGTGGCATCTGACAGAGACAGAAAATGTTTTCCACCAACTGAAAAGCAAATATTTTCTTCCCAGGACTTCAGTGACGATGACAAAAGTAAAAATGTCAAATTAATGAAACTTTCTTCAAACACAAAACGCAAATACAAACGTATATTAAGATTTTCAGAGGCTTATTATTTCCTACTTTTGACTGGAAAAGGCCAACGAGAAGATGGTGCTAAGTTATTGTTGTATTCACATATCAAAGTGTGGGAGAAATCGCTTCGTTCACAGTGATGAGGACAAGCGCTGAAGTTTCCACACTTACTGCTATTGTGGATCCATTTTTGCCCACACCTCCCGTAAAAATAACTCTGAAGTAATTGGTGCAGGAGAAGATTGCTCCTAAAAGCGTGCAGATGGCAGGGACCATTTTCATCTGGATATTTAGGATGGGGATCTGGGAATGGAAACAAACGCTAAAATTAAGAAATGATAACGCATCAGGATTGATGTGGAAGTCAACAAGTGTTAATCACACAGTGAATTTCCAGCTATTATGGTAAACTGAGAGCACATTCACCTTTACATCCACAAAAAAGGAACATGAGTAATGTTAGGCATTATTACAAGCATAAGCCTTTGTATTTCTATTAACTATAACAGCAAACCAGTCAAAACAAGAAGCAGCTCAAATATTATATTCTACATTAACATCATTGCATAATTATGACATCATTCTCATTAATCTTAACCTGTAGGAATTAGAACCGATCACAATTACCAGTGACTGCCAAAAAGCAGATCCTCCCACGGCGGCCAGCAAATACATGATTATTATGAAGATTTGCACCTCAGTCACATCAATGCTGAGTGGGAGGAGAAAGCAGAGAGTTTAGAGTAAGGATTAGTGAGGGGCTACCAGCACACAGTCATCCTGCAACCTTCTTCCACAACACACTTTTAGTACTGGAGCTATTGCTGCTGTGTTCTCCTGCACAACTTGGGTTAAATTAGGAGTAAAGTGGCCACTTTAAAGATGCAATCAGTGGCATTCGACTGGCTCTTTGAACAAAAGGGCAATTTGTCAGCACAGTTTCAAATGTTCGTGGTAGTTCTTTGTTTAAGTTGTGATTTTTACATTTCTGTGGGTGTAGTTCTTTAACTTTGGACTGTGCCAGTCTGCTTTTACTTCTTAGGCTGAACTGAATTTAAAATCAACAGTTTGTTTTCTAATGCTGCCGGCAAAATCTAAACAAAAACTGACTGTCACAACTCTCCACAGCAAAAAATAAATAAACTAAAATAACATTAACACTATAAAACCCAACAATGTTAAGCTTACAATGATATAAAACTGAGGGGAAAATATATTTTGGTTTTGATAGGGAAATCAGATCACATCTCAGTCACCAACATTGTGGTCTTGGCAATATTATTTAGTAATTAACTATGAAGATGTTACTTTGAGTGTTCTTGCATTTCTCACAGAAGCTTCCAATCTAAACTTATTATATGCCAAATACAATAAATTATTAACAACTGTGGTATATTAGGTCACACATTTTTCTGACCCTTTCCTTTCTGCTGATGTTACTGCAGAGTGATAATTTACTAGCTGCACCTTTATGCAGAGCAAATTGGATTTAAATTAGCCATGACTCCATGGAGGTGTCACAGTGATCATTGTGGAAGCAGACAGCAGCGAGCCATGCAGCGGCAGCCAGGAGATTTACCATCATGTTCCACAGGCAGGGACCCACAGTGGCTGTGAGCGTCTGTAATCCTGCTAGAGAGATCTGCACCTCTGTTATGTCAAATCTACACACAGAATACATCCACATTTACTCCAGCTCAGCCACACATGAAACTGCGATAAAAGCTAATGAAAGGATCGATGTTAAGTGGTTGACTGACTTTCCAGTAACGTCTTCAAACCTCTAGACTATATAAAGTATTTAAAATGTGTTTTCAGATTGAAATAAATGCTCTTTTCTTGTTCCTCAGTGACCTAAGACCATCTGCAGCATGTCCACATCCACTGGATGTACTGCATCAGTGTACTTTTAAGGTGTCACTAGCTTGACCTTTTCATATACTGTAAAAGCTTTATTTATTGTGCCATAAAGGGACTGGCACCAACAAATGAAGAACAGCCAATAAAAAGGGAACAGTAGTAAAAGTTTGTTGGTTTTTCCACTAGTCACCATGAAGTTTACAGGTACATTTTTAAACTTTCTTGAACTTTTGATTCAAAGAAAGTGAAGTGAAAGGAGTGACCAGCAGAGTCCTGACAGAATGGGACAAAATGATTAAACTTAACCCAGTTATGAATCATAGCAACACAAACAGGGAACATGAAAACAAAATGTCGAGGAGCTGATCTGTGACACTGAATCTCATCCTTAAAACTACTCTGCTGGCTTCTAAGAATACTTCACCAGTTTTGACTGTGCCTAAAGATGTTTGTGGGCATGTGTAAAATATTAGAGATAAGTTAAAAGTCTTGTTTATAAAAAATGTAATCAGATATCAGGTAACTAAGGAAACTTAATAAGTAAATGACTGGAACAATAAATTACAACAAGCGGCTTTTGTTGACTCACATGCCAAACCGCAGTGTTCCCGACACATATGTTTGCCAGTGGGCACAGTAGAACATAAACATCCCGGCGAAGCAGCAGAAGAACATCCAGTCTGGGTTGGTGCCCAATTGCACTGCTATACTGGTGCCCAACACAACAAACACTGCAAGGATGTAACACAAGACAGACAGTGTTAACATTACTTCAGATTTACTGAGACTCAGTGAAGGAGAGTTAAACAGGAAATAAACCAACCGGTGGAGAGGGAGTCGCAGCCGTGGTCAAACAGCTCGCCGAGGGGAGAGCTGCTATTGGTGCGTCGAGCCTGCTTCCCATCAATAGCATCCAGTGACTGGTAGATAAACAGACCCACAGCACACAACAGGTATGCCCAGAGGGGAGCCTATAGCGAAACATTCATTTAATGATCAATTATTTTGTTTATATAATGTTAAAAATGCTCAAGGTGACATCTGCAAATGTCATTTCAGAACGGTCAATAAAGATATTCAGTTTATTATTATGTATGACATAGAAAAGCGTCACCTTTTTCAAATCTCAGAAGCTGAAGCCAGGACAGGCTTGGTGTTTTTATTTTTAAAAAATATTCTGTGTATGGACAAATCAACTAATCCAATCCGGAGCTGGCTGCTAGGCAGTACAAACCAGTTTCTCCTGGGCCCACAATGGCCAGGAGTACTGGCTAATGATAGAAATACAGCCAATAAACACCAACACAGTAGTACGCACAGAATATGAAGGCAGAAGCAGCCTCCGTGATGTCAGTGGGTTATGTTCACTTGCATTTTCACCCACTTAGAAAAACTCATTCGCAGACAACAACTCATATTTCCAATATCTTGCGTTTTTTGAGTGGAGCTGGCACAGGTTCACTCACTGACTGATGAGCAGTTTGACAAGATTTGGTTTTGAGTGCAGTAAGGAAAAAGCACAAATATTTTATATGAATACCTCAAAAACACCACAGATCAAACTAGTAGCACGAAAATATGTTTTACATTTGAATTAAGCAATTTTAGATGCCTTAGCCCGGTTTTAAGCATATTTTTGTGTTTTAATTTGTGCTGCAGTTTTCATTTCCTTTTTGTTTATCTGTTGTCATCATAACTTCAATATTTCCAAGCACTAGTTCAGTAGAACCAAAGTCAGGTCACCACTTAATTCTAAAATCTTTCCAGCAGCTATAAAAGCATAATCTCTCCCTTTCTTGGAAATTTTTTCGAAACATCTGCAAGAAGTTAATTTTTATTGACAGAAGCTTAACACAAAAAAATGTAAATACCAAGAAAAAGGAAGTTAATTAGTGAATGAAAACAATATTTGTTTTAATAGGAATCCTAGCACGTTAAATAAAACCCCAATTCCACATAGTTTTTACGTAGAAGCAGAATTAAATAATTAGTAAATCTCAAAAACCCATCTTATTTAAAATGTAACATTGAAAGCATTATTTTCAAATTTAACTTATTTTTGTTTAAAACGTTACATTATCTCGGTTTAAGCAAATGATATGTTGTCTAAGTTTTGCTGTGAATAAAATATGGGTTTATGAGATCTGCAAGTCATTTCATTCTGCTCATAATAAAGATTTTACTGGGCACTGGGGTTGTATGTTTTAACTGTCCAGTTAAACGTGATTTCAGAACAACAGCTAACCTGCTCAGTGGCAGTTGGGCAGTAATAGACAAGGACCAGGGTGGTGAAGACATTGGTGGCTAGGCCGATGATGGTGATGAGGTTGGGGGCAATCCAGGAAGGGACTCGTGCTACCAACCATTCCCAGTAACGCTGCATTAAAGGCTCCAGCAGGGAGCGTCCAGCACTGCTGTACCTGCAGGGACAAGCAACAGCCAAGGTAAAGACAATTAGCAATTAGCAATTATTAATTAGATATAAATCAGATAAAGCCAATTTCTGATAAATAAGTATAATTCCACAAAGATCTGATTATTGACTGGTGCCGGCAACACCAACAACGTAGTATCTTGGTATGAGCTAAAGTGGATTTTCTAGCTTTCACAGTTCACTTTTCTCTGATGTACAGGTCAAAACTCTGAAACACCACAACCAACTGCATTTTGTGATTTAGATTATATTTACGATAAAACGCGTTAATGCTTAATGAAAATGCTTGGTGATACCTGTGCTCCTCCAGTCTCTTGAGCTGGTGTCGGGACAGAGGGGGCGAAGGCAGCTCGATCAGCCTGCGCAGAACTCCAGGGGCCAGCCAGCAAGACGCCTCCATGCCCATGCCCTGCCCAGGGTCCTTGTCCCGGCCAAGGCCTCGGCGGGAACGCAGGCCCCCTCCTTGCTGCTGCCCC
>OMLM01002619.1:210055-223821 GCA_900302695.1 Helostoma temminkii
CCCCGTCGTGCTCATGGAGCCCTGCTGCCTACTTGTGTAGACCTCGATGTCTCTGCCTCTGACAGTGTGCTGCTGGAGGGGCAAAAGTTCCACAGTGGGACTGGGTGAGGTGGCCAATACCTAGGAAAATAAACCCACATCACAATACTACCCTATGCAGATATAATAACATATAAAGCCTCATAAAGCATGGCTGCAGTTAATTACTGTAGCCAGAGAACAGATGGTGTTCTGGCCTGAAAGCTGACTGATGAGATAAACCGATTAGCTACCAATTATTTATGTGCTAATCACAAAATGCAATGACAATTCTCAATTCCTCAAGATTAGTTATGCTCTTTAGATCAGGGGTGATAACCATAATTAATACGACAGAATATGTTTTTGTTCTGTATTATTCTCCCTAATTGTAAAAACGAAAAGGCCTTATTCATGTGATAAGAGCAGCTTTTAATTCAACCAGTTAAGTTTATTTCTTGTACAGTTTTTTTTTTTTTTTACAATCAGGTTTACTAAATATTTACCTACCCCAGTTGGCACCAATTAAGCCATGAGTTGGCACATGGAACGACTGTTTCCAAAAAAGCCCACAGCATTAAAACTAACTGCAGTGACGTGAATGAGTGACCCAATAAGAAACAGAATAAATCAACAGCAGCTTAAATTCACGATTCATGAGTGACAGTGATGGTCAGTGAGACGACACACCACACCTCTGAAGTGCCACTGCTGGTTGAACATTAACCCTTAAGTGGAAGTGAATTAGCCTAAATCCAGTGGAAACCTGTTTAGTGATATTCTTCTATGCACCACTGCCATAGCAATACTGTTGGTCTGTAGGATGGGCATTCACTGTACAAACAATTAAAATAAATATTGGATCATAAAATGCGGCCAGGACAAGTGAAAGTTTGACTGGTAGTTCTCCAGCTGCCAGCCTGAGCACACAGATGACAGCATACAGTCGAAGACACACCTTCCAATGATGAATAACTAGATTACTTATTTTCATGTCACATCCTGAGATTATACACATGTTAAGACATGTAATAGGTACATCTGTGTGCATAGCACAGGTAAGTAAGTAATACTTGTTTTATAATCATATTGTCCAAAGGATTGAAGAACGTAACAGGGTGGAGCTGCTTGCTGTATTATTATTATTATAATCACATAATTTTCAATAATTAGCAGCGGTAATTCCTAATAATCGAATTAATGAACGATATGTGGCAGAAATGGATGACTAATTAGATATTAAAATTATTTTTTACCATTTAAGACTCAGAGTAGCCAGCAGTAGTGACAGTGTTTGTTACAGTCTGTATTGTGCAAACTGGAGCTTCACAAAACTGACAATAGAGACACATTGTTTACAAATACGTGTGTGTACTGTCTCCCAACAGCTAGAAACCACCTACACAAATATTTCACATTACTGTCTACGTCTGCTTAACACATTCTGACAATTTTAAAGAAGATAAATAAGTTTAAAGACCTGGACGTGTCCTCTTCCTTGCAGACGTGTCACTGACAAACTGGACTATGTGTTATTGATGAAAAGATGTCTCTGACTTCAGGCACCAAAGTGACCAAACTCTGCACTGAGCAGTGACACGTGTTGTTGTCAGCGTCACTGATTAGATCATGACTGTACTACCTTGAAATGAGAGTTGAAACCGGCTGAAATCACTGATAAATTAATCTCGTAGTCGAGTACCAATGTTTGCTAACATTTAATCGTCTAACTCTCACAAACTACCACTGTGCAGGGAAAGTTAATGTGAGATTAACTTGTCCCGACTTGTCGGACGGCGTCTGGGTTAAGTGAAGTATTTCTTGTGGCTGTCAGCAATACGTGGGTTACTGACAAGCCTCAAACTACAACAAACATGCTGCTTCGGGCGGTTTGCTAAAGCTGCCTAGCATACCTGCCAGTTTCACACCAGCACTGCTGGTGCTGACATTAGCATAAGCTGTTGGTATCGTTAGCTCAGTAAGCAGCTAGTTACGGAAGACGGCATTAAAATCAAATATAGATACTTACCAATTAATAATAATTACATTGCTGAAAATATCATTACCAAGTTCAGATATTTGATAAATCACTCTTTTAGAGTGACACCCCCCGAGATGACTACGGCTAGCTTAAGCTAGCCAGAATAGCTAACCCCAGTTACAGTTAGCGAGCTGCTGCACTGGCGGATGTAACACCGACTAACCTGGGCGATTAAAGTGCGAAAGCCGCGGACAGTCCAAACCAGGTGTGGGAGCTTCAAGCCGACAGACTGCACCTCTCTAAAGATGGTGAGTTTTGAATGTCCCTTGATCAGGATAGCGGAGGAACGGCTGCAGCTGTACGTGGATCACCACGACCGGTGTCACTGTGGTTGACTCAGGAAGCTAGTTCACGTTAGCCATCGCGGAAATCTCGCGTTGTTTTTTTGTGAGTTGTGAACATTGTACCCTGAGTGAAGTCTTTCAGGCACCAACTAAGACAGACTGCTTCTTTTTCCTTACCTGTTCAGAGTCTTCAAGGCACGTTTCTGCTCACCACATGATAATTATTTACTTCAACCACCAATCATTGTAATACTAATATAATATGATACTAATATAATATGTACGTGTATGTAAGTTAGGTTTGCACACCTCTCAGGTATGAGAAAGTGGAAGTTTTTTCCAGTTCCACTGCTTTCTTTTATGAATAAACTTATTAACACACTAGTTTAGTTTAACTACTAGTGAATACTGCATGTATGTGTGTGTATACTCTTTTACTTTGGAAATCTGGATGTTTCTATTCTCACAGGCTTATGATTATTTGCGTGTTTTTATGTATTTGTCATGTTGTTTGTTGCTGAATGTACAAACTGCACCGAATAACATAAATAATCATCTTGTATTAGCTATATATGCAATGTTCATCACACTGTCACTGTAAACCAGTGTACTCTACAGATAAACTTGAATTTTAGCTTGCACACAAACAATGATTTTTCATTATGTGTTTAGTTATTTTAGTTAAGCATTATTTAATCAGGAAATTCTCTTATTTACCAAATACATTTAGAGAACAAATATAATATTGCAACAAGACAAGAATTTAAAGTAGAAGAATTTGTTTCTGCAAAAGTGATAGACACTACTCTCCGAGCTCTGTGTAAACAAAGTAATTTTACTGCAAAAAAAAAAACCTTGCCCAGTACAAGTAGAAAACAAACACACAAGCACAGACCACAGCACTCATAAACTTTAAATAAACACATAAACACTTTTACAAGATAAAACTACAGGCAATCAAATCACAGTTGAACAGTCACACATCTCTTTTTACATATGGAAGTTGATCAGACTAATTAAGCAGACACATGAGATTAATGAAAGAAAATTACTGCTAATTAAAGTACTCAGCACTGTACTCTGTAGGTTTTTCTCTGTCTGAGGCTCTGAAAACAGATGATCTGCACTGAAGAGCATCCACAAATCGCACTACACTGTAAAATGTTTATAACTAAAGCCAAGAAAGGGTCAGTTGACAGCATGCACATTTTTAGAAATGCTAACAGCTGCATAAAGTTGCATACAATCCAGCAGTGATGAAGTATTTAAGATCCAAAGATTTCATACTGTGTATAATTTTCCCCGCTCTTATTTGCATCATACATTCAACAGCATCAGCACCCCGGGTGTAGATGCTGCAGTTATAGGTTCAGCTGTTTTCCACATATTAATATTTATAGATGTGAAGCGTTGACTTTCCAACATGATGACACTTGGAGACCTCATGCATTTTTTTTCTTAAATGTGCCATTTGCTAGATGGCAGCTGCAACCACATGTTCTTATGGACAGAATCTGTGATTATACCATTTATGTTTTGTGGTAAATTTAATTGCTTCATGGATTGTGTTAAAGGTTACTGTTTCAACTGGACGAAGTATTACTGCCTTGTACTATACACAAGTCATAGGAAGATGGTCACGGTGGTTGGTGGACAGACAACTTTAACTCTAGTGACATTTACAATCATGTAAGAGAACAAAAAAAAGTTTCTAAGGCTACAAAAAAGTTTGGTAAAATGCTAAACATACTGAGGTGAAAGCAAATTAAATGTGTTGTCACTGATTTAGCAGAAAAGGGTTGATCAAAAAAGTCATTTGCAAAAAAAAAGGGTATTTGCATGTGGCATTGTGTGTGTATGTGGTGTGTGTGTGTGTGTGTGTGTACAAGCTTTTATTGTCTTGTGCCACTGAAGCTACATTCACATCAGCAGATAAAATAAAAACCGTCTATAATGTTGCCGTTCTAATCTGCTAGTGAGACGATATTGGCTGACTGTGTAAATAAAAAGTAAAAAAACTAATCTGAGCTGGGAGTTTCACAGTAGCACGGTTTAGTTTAGTTTGTCTTCAGGTGAAAATAATGAGGAATATGCACATAATTAGAGCTGTGCAGAATATAAAATTTTTTCAGTGTTTGTATGGTAAAATTATGAATCCCCCTCAAGCTTAAAAACATTTTTATTTTTTGGTTTCATCATACAGCCATAATTGTCATGTCATACAAAATAATTGCTTCTATGGCCCTGCCCATCAACAAACTGCAGTTACCTGCAAGTGCTTTCAAACTCTTCAGCTAAACGATTCTGGTGTTTCATTCTTCAAATGATCCACACAATTAATTGCTATTTATGTACAGCTGCTTCGTGGTTGTGCATCAGTGTGACGTCAGGGCTCTTTGTCTAGCAGTTGAGTCAGGGAAGGATTAAAGAAGTCTCTCAGGAGGTTCTGCATCCGGACAGTCTGGGGGCCCTCGGCTGCAGGGACAAGTCCTGGATTCAGAGCCAGGTTCAGGACTTTTGTGGGGTTGAAGGCAGTGGCGCGAGTCTGGGCAGTGTGGAGACCCTTGATGGCACTGGACAGCCAGATGAGTCTTTTGAGACTCTGGATGTTTCGTCCACGGTCGTGCATCAGCTGGTGTTCAGTCACCGCTCGGCGACTGCAGGAAGATGGAGCAGAGAATAAGGATGATCAGTACATCCTCAGTTCAGACCTCACAGTTCACACAGCACTTGGACAAGATGAATTTATCCAAATACAAATATTCAAAATGCATAAATAAAAGCAAAAAAGGGATGTAATTCTACTAGTAACTACTAAATATCTCATTGTAAAATTTAAATATGACTTTCTGTGAATTTCTGACACTCAAATATTAATCTGAAATCCATTTATCACATTTACCACTTTATAAACGTAACTTAAAACCTTAAAAGAAAGAAATCAAACATACAAGCTCTGAAAAAAATGAATCCAGAAGAAAACATTCTGGTTTAGTTTTGCTTTGATAAATGAAGTCCATGAGTTGAGCTGTTTAGCAGCATGGTATTTATTTTTTGTGGATATTTAGTTGGTTTGCTGTGATTCTCCAAATATTTCCTGCTACAAAAATCTTATTTATTTGACATTTAGTAACAAAGTACAAAATCATTCACAGTTCTCACTATGTAAAGTCAGTGGGATAAAGAGGGAAC
The DNA here is from genome assembly GCA_900302695.1 of Helostoma temminkii. Lineage (NCBI taxonomy): Eukaryota > Metazoa > Chordata > Actinopteri > Anabantiformes > Helostomatidae > Helostoma > Helostoma temminkii. Next base: position 215,591 of record OMLM01002619.1, read on the forward strand.
CTCGTACCTCTGGTTCTGTTGACAATGGCCATATGTAAAGATGACAAGAAACATGACAGCGAGCCATTGGACAGGTCTGTGGGACATCTGCATCTTCTCTAACAAAACAGCAAGAAACACTTAACAATTTGTTATTTACACCACTTGCTACAGAACAAATCCCTTAAGTTTCCAGAAAAATAACATAAAGTTGATCTGTCTGCCATAAAGATGCTACTTTTAACAGTTGGGTGTGTTGATTTGCAGATAACAGAGGAGGATTTAAGTTTAAGTCAGTGTTTTTAATCTGAAAGGTTGTGTTTTGTTGTTTTATTTTCCAGGATGCAATCAAATTTAAACTTCTTTACAGCCGTGTCCTCAGCAATGTGGACCATTTGTTCAGTAAAGGCTAAACATTGTCTTTACTCAGTTGAATAAAATGTTAAAACCTCAGTCCAGTGTATATGCTGTAATGTGTTGTTCACAAAACTGCCTTTAAGCACTGATGTGTTTTTCCTATATCAGATTTTCCTGATATTCGAAAGACTGACTCAAAATCAATTCCAAATAAAGATGTTTTTCCTTTAAACTATTTAAAATTACTGTTTAAAAGGTTGTAATCCTTGAAACCATATGTGCCCAGCTAATCAGACTCACATGTTCCACACCTCTCAAACTAAAATTATGTTTCTCATTTCATCATCTCCGCAGGTTTTTCTGGAAGACTGTGCTACACTGCAGGTTCAGCAAATTGAATGACTGATTTAATTCCAGTTGATGCACTGATTCAGAGTGGAAAAAGAGAAACAAATGTTAAAACAGCCAATAAGTTTCATGTGTGTTCACTTCCATCTAGCTCTTGGTAATTTAACAAAATCCATAGATAGAAATTCCTTAATTTTCCTTTTCTTTTACAAATTACTTTAGAAAATTAAGTTTGGTTTAACAGTTTTTGATGTGACATCTATAAACGATCCTGATAAAGTTAATAAAAGTGGACACAGAGCAGCCACGACTTTAAAACACCTGGTCGCTCTGTGGCTACACAGCGTGTGTGTGCAGTGTGCAGCCGCCTGTGATGCACAGTTTGTGCGTTCGGACAGAAATCATGTGAATGTGAATCACAGCCAGCCACACATTTTTTCAGTGCTGAACCTGGACCACCACAACTTTAAACTAGCAGGTCTGTTACAACTTCTGCAGAAGTAAAAGAAAAGAAAAATAAATAAAAACTCAATTACACATTTTGTTGAAAAAAAAAACTTCAGGTACTTACATTGTCCCTGTTGGTGACAGGAGCTCCTCCAGTGATAAGACACTAAACTGCCTTCAGGTTCGACCTCCAGACCTTTTATAATGCTGACACACACACACACACACACACACACATTATTCAGACCTCCCACAGGCTTGAGAGTCACAACAAACTGAAAGTGGATCTTTTGATTTGCTAACGAAACAAACGTCAGCACAGTCATCTCTCTGACATGTAATTTTGAAACTGTGGAGAGAAAATATCAAACATTTTCCAGGTCATTTGTGTTAATACAATCCCAAACAGCGTCTTGCACCTCAGTGTGACAGAGGAGGGGGTTTACACACTCTTTACATAATCAGGTGTTTTGAAAAGGAGGATGAAATTCAATTGAGGGATTATCATTTTTCTATTTTCTGGTCTAATCCGATCCCATTCCTCTTGGAGACATTCATGCGTCTCACAAAGGGGAATTTAGGGAAATGGGGCTGAATGGTTTTATTGATGTTGAGGATGCATACACACACGGAATGAGTCAGTGTGGATGAACTGAACGTCAGCAATCTGTCTGTCAGTTCAGGTTTAAACTTTTCTAAACTCAGTCTGTGTGTAGTTAAGATGCTTGTCGCCTGGAGCCCTTCTTCAACTCCTTGACATTACAACCACCACAGCAGCCCCCAACACTAATGAACCCGCTGTGCCACCGCAGTCACCGTTAGAAACACAGTTGTCTTGACAACACCTTCCAGGATGAGTTTCTCTCCGTGAGAAATGTAGGCCGCCATCAGAGGCCCGTGGGCGGAGAGATGGAGTGAGAAGAAGTGATTTATTCCATTAAGGAGTAAATGATAGTGTGAAGAAATTCAAGGGAAATGGAAATGGACAGAGAAGAAAGGAAAAGCAAAAAGAGAAGAAACTAATCAGGGGACACATTTTTCACAGCAGGAAGCAGAGCAGCAATCTGTTACAGGTTTCATCCCTGGTCACATTCAAAACCTAATATTCAAGTTTTGCTTCACAGATGAAATACACTTCTGTACCGTGTGTATGAGAACTGCTGGCGGAGATACGAAAGTGTTTAAATGATCTTGAATGTAAGACATCTGCAGAGGAAGAGTAGATTTTGGTTGATAGCTGTAAATAAACAGATGCATACACACACCTACTGAGATGTTTTAGAGTGTTAATTGGTCATGATAAATAATTAGTCAACTGAAGCAGTATAATTCACTTTCAGATTATTATTTGTATTTGATGAGGCTGAATTATCCAACACAAATGGAAAGAAGCGGAATTTAAAAACGGTATTGTGTCGACATTTATGCAGTTTTGGTGGAGTAAAGCTTTAACCTAGTAATACATTCACCAACGACACAACCCATGCACACAGGTTAAGATCAGTGTCACTGTTGTCATTTGAAACCAGAAAAAGCCTTTTAATTATATGCACCAGTAGACCGAGTCTGAACCTACTGGTGTCTGAATCTGCAGTAAATCTGTAAAGTAAATACCTACAGTGTTTAGTGTTACTGGCTTGTTTTTCAACCAGTTGTTTTTTATAATTAATAACCATGGTTATGTCACTTATTGTGATCTGTACATCAGGTGATGTTTTCCAGGTGTAAAACAGTCTGTATCCACAAGGTGTCAGTGTTGCACTGAGCAGCTGTGTCCTGCTGTTGAGGAGGAAGTCTGGCTTCACCACATCTTTAGGTTGGGTGTTCACTGGTCTTGAGCAATAAAGTTCTCATACACAAACCAGTGAAACTACTGCTCCATAACCTTGCGGTACCTGGCCTGGAAAATAAGTCATCAACAGGAGTCAACCTGTGAGCAGGGGTAAATTAATATACTCACTATCAATATGAAAACAATCTTTAGATGGGTTAGTCCAGCAGTTAAGAGTGGGATGTTGCAAAGAAGTTAAGACATATATGAGGACTTATGAAATTATAAATGGACGAAGGAAGAAAGAAATACAAAGTTCTACTATGCAGCTTCATTTTTGTGACTATTCCTTGGTGTTAGAACATGACTTAATCTCTCTGGCCCTCAAACAGCTTTTGAAAATAAACTATGTAACAAGTTTAAAGGGGAAATATTCCTTCAACTCACACACACCACACACACACCTTCCAAAATGTTAAACTTTTGTCTCATCAGTCTACAGAATATCTTGGGGATATATGTTTTTTGGCAAATGTGAGACAAGCTTTTGTGTTTTTTTTGGTCAGCAGTGGCTTTCGCCTTAGGACTCTCACATGATGCAGTTTTTGTCTGTTGTTGAATAATAAACACTGACCTTAACTGAAGTAGGTGAGACCTGCAGTTCTTTAGATGTTGCTCTGGGTCTTTTTTATGACCTCCTGGATGACTCATTGTCAAGCTCTTGGAGTAATTTTGGTAGACCGGCCGCTCCTGGGAAGGTTCACCCCGGTTTAAGTTTTCTCCATATGTGGATAATGGCTCTCACTGTGGTTCGCTGAAGTCCCAAAGCCTTAGAAATGGCTTTTGAACTCTTTCAAGACTGAAACATGCCATTTACTTTGTTTCTCATCTGTTCTTGAATTAATTTAGATTGTTGCATGATTTGTTGTTTTTTTGTGGTCGTTTATCATGCTTCATTTTGTCAGACAGCTTCTATTTATGTTAATCTTAATTCAACAGATCTGACAGCAAACAGACTTGGGTGTGACAAGTGAAATTAAAACTCAGCTTTCCAAAAATGTGGTTAATCACAATTCATTCATGATTTAGCAAGGTGGCGGCTATTACTTTTTCACAGTTTTTCCCCTTTAAAACAAAATCATCAATAAAAAAATGCATTTTGTATTTACTCTGGTTATCTTTGTGTAGTATTAAGATTTGTTTGATGATCTGAATTATTATTATTATAAGTGTTATATACAAACTGTGATCATAACATGGGTCTATTCCTGAAGAGTGCTAATGCAGATAAGCAAGTTATCTGTAATAAGGCCAATAACACAGTGCCAAATCCCAAAAATCTTCTTAATGTACTTTACATAGTAAGGTATTATATAAGAATATATATGGAAAACCCAACAAATTCACCTTAAGCAAGCAATAGGTGACACTCAATTCAATTTCAATTCAGTTAAATTCAATTTTATTTATATAGCCAAATTACAACAGAGTCATCTCAAGGCACTTCACATATTAAGGTCAGAACATTACAACGTTATATAGAGAGAAGCCCAACAAATCCCCCATGAGCAAGCACTGGGCTACAGTGGGAAAGAGGAAAAAATCCCTTTACAGTAAGGAAGAAACCTCCAGCAGAACCAGAGACAGGGTAGAGCGGCCATCTGCCTCGACCGGTTGGGGTGAGTTAAAAGTGTAGGGATAAAAGAAGAGAAGACGAGAAAAGAACAGCAAAACAACAATGATGTACAGAACATAATCATCAGAGTGCAGCAGCTTCTTTGTGCGACCAGTTATGACCTGGCATCCATGGTGAGGACCTGGGGGATAGATCGAATGAGAGAGAGAAAGAGAGAGGCACACAGTCTGCTTATGTGCTTGAGAGAGACAAAACAGAGGGTTAAGGGAATGAAACGATGAAATGTTCAGAGTGAATAACAAACTCGTCAGCAGGACTGCATGAGCTGTAGATACTGGGTATATCAACTGATTGAGACTGGAACCCAGCCCAGCACCAGTGGTTGATAACTAGTTAAAAGTTAGTGCATATAGATGTGCTTTAAGTTTAGATTTAAAGACCTATACTGAAAGACACTGTTTTATGTCAGTGGGGAGGTTATTCCCGAGCAGAGGGGCGCGGTAGGAAAAGGCCCTGCCACCAGCCGTCTTCTTTTTAACCCTGGGGACAGACACGAGCCCTGCATTCTGAGAGCGAAGGGCACGTGATGGAATTTAAGGTTTAAGAAGATCAGACAGGTATGAAGGAGCATGTAAAATTTTATGAGTCATCAAGAGCACCTTGAAGTCTGATCTGACTCTGACAGGGAGCCAATGTAGCAAAGCTAGAACTAGTATAATGTAATAGAATTTTCCAGATTTGGTCAGAAGTCTAGCTGCAGCATTCTGGACCATTTGAAGACCTTTAGTATTGGTTTGTGGCAAGCCTGAGAACAGGACAATGATCCGGTCCATATGACACAAAAGAGTGAATTAAAACCTCTGCATCTGCTACAGACAGAAAAGATCAAATTTTAGCAATGTTGTGCAGATGAAAGAAGGCAATCTTAGAGAGATGTTTTTGATGTGATGCTCAAAAGACATGGAGGATTCAAAGGTAACTCCTAGGTTTTTGACAGTCAGGCTCTGAGAAATCACACAGTTATAAGAGTTATGGTTAATTGATCAAACTGGTGACGCTGTTGGGACGGGCCGATAACAGCATTTCTGTTTTGTCTGAATTTAGGAGTAGAAAATCTGTGACATTCAGCTTTTTAAAGCAGCCAGGCAAGACTTCAGTTTAGTAATTTCAGAAGGTTCATCAGACTTCATAGGTACATACAGTGTGTATCGATAAATCCCTTTAACAGAAGCACCGGGTTCAAGATGAGTGGCCATCTGCCTCAACCAATTAAAGTGGCAGACAAAACATCGGACAGGTTGGTAAAGCCAGTATTTGTACCCTGGATATAACCAGCTCCAAGGCTGGAGATACTTGGAGATTTAAAATTGTATTCTAGAGTTTACAGGGAGCCAATGGAGGGAAGCTAATGTAGAAGAAATATGATATCTCTTGCTAATTCCAGTCAGATCTCTGGCTGCAGCATTTTGAATTAAGCTGAGACCTTTTAGGGAGTTACTAGGGCATCCTATTAGTAGTCCAATCTAGAAGTAACAAATGCATGGGCTTGTTTTTTAGCATCATTGTGAGCCAGGATGCTCCTAATTTGAGCAATATTCCTCCACCAAACTGCACTCCAATCCTTGCCTTTAATTAATCGCAAGTCCTTGACATGTTTTACGGTTCACTCAGGGTAAGAATGCAGTTCTAGATAATTCTTTTATATACGAGTTGAAGGAAATATATGTTGATCAAAGATATCTCAGAGGTTTCTAAAAGCAGCACTTGCAGCCAGCATTATGTCATCTAGAGTAACTATATGATTGGATATCACGTCTCTGAGGTTTTTATGCCCAAATACCTTAACCTCTAGTGTGTCTGAATTTAGAAGTAGAAAAGTACTGGAATTTATGTCTTTTAAGCATTCAAGTATTTCCTAATCATAATGCCATAAGGGAGATATATAAAGTAAAAAATAAAGGTCCAAGTATAGAACCCTGTGGAACTCCATAACTGAATGTGTGCATGGGTCGTTAACATTAACTAATTGGAATCTATCTGGAAGAAAAGATTTAAACCATCCTACTGCTGTTCCTTTAATCCCAATGACATGTTCTCTGTAATGAGATGTTGTGATCTATAATATATATCTGTAGGGTATCAATAAATCTACCCCTTTTAAATTTAATAAAATCAGAAAGGGTGGTCGAGTGGGACATATTTTTTTCTGTATTTTGCAGATCTCATTAAAAGACCAGCAATGTGTTACCATCAGTTATGTGTTACCCCCTTCCCATGACTGTGAAGATGTGAATCTAAACCGTTTCTTTTTATGTTACTCAGACTAAAAGAAATTGTGTATTCGTATTCGATTATTTACAGTAGTGTATTAATACACATTGGTTACTGTTACAACATAAGAACAGAGTATGTGCAACCGTGTAACAACAAACCACAATGTGTATGTTTTCAATGATAAAGGAATATTAATCCATAACAACATGGTAACTCAACCAACTGTACTCCCATGCTTGCATTTAATTGCTTGCACGTCCTTGACATGTTTTATGGTTCACTTACCCCACAGTTGCTGTGCTTAGAAGCCCAGCAACAGACATCAATTATATGCTTGTCATGTAGCAGTTCACCGTAGGTTCCTCTGCATTTCTAAGTGTGCACACAAGAGAAAAGATCCTGGCACATCACATGCTATCTGGCTTTCAACTGGTGCTTCACAAAACATGAGCTTGTTACTGTGTACACATAGTCAGTGTACTAAGGTGAAACACTATACATATAAAAATGTTAGATATATGTGTAACTTTAGCTTCAAATATATTATGAATGAATTGGTACACACACACACAGTAACAGGACAGCTTTGCACCACAGCTGCAATATGTTTTAGGTAATTTATGTTAATAACAGTGCAGAAAATCACCAGATGTGTCAGTCTTGCAATGCTTCATCATCATTCTGTAGCAGTGGATTTGCTTTCTTTGTGCTTCAGTCTGAAAGGTTTTGAAACAAGGGAGCAGTTTTTTCAGCTCGATTTACTGCGAGACCAACATCAATTTACCAAAGCCATTAAAAATAAGGTCTGCATGTTTTCAGTATGTTTCTTTCAATTTATTCATGCAACAGTCATAGACTATTCAAGGGCAATGTCTTAATTATATTAATAAGGTAATAGAGGGGTTATATCTCAGTAATTACAAGGTAATTGTGGGTAATATAAAGGAGAAACTGGCAGTTTTGCATTTTCAGGTTTGTTAGATTTGCTTCCAGTTAATGACTGTTGCTCTTGATGTTTAGTTTACACTATATTACATGTGTGTTTTAGATTACTATTAGTTGGTGTGGCTAACAGGAGGACGATGTACAAACCTCCTCTCATTCCCAGACAATCCCTCCTATCCCCTACACAGAGCGGAGGTTGGACAGAGGAGCATATTCAACCAGAGACTCATTAATGCCGCTTTATCCATAGAGATTAACAGGAGATCCTTTCTCCCACAGGCCATTAAACTGTACAACACTTCCACCCTGTGTAAGGGGGAGAGGGACTACAACTGAAACTGGATCAGGAACTCACTGTTACTGCATCATCACACCCAAATTTGACCATCATCATTGGCCATATTGAAGTTTGTATTTGTTGGTGTGGTTCTTTTCTGGTTGTGTTCCCTTCCTTCTGTTTTTTAACAGAGAGCA
>OMLM01002619.1:223841-235966 GCA_900302695.1 Helostoma temminkii
TTTGGAACCAAGAATGTTGAATTGTATTATTAACATAACACTGTTACATTACTTAGCTTAGTTCTAAAAACAGATCTGCATAAAATAATCTTTAAAAAATACAACTTGACACCAATTTATTTCAAATTCCAATGGCTTTATTTTAGTATATATATTTGTATATATTTATATATATATTTATATTATATATATATATATTTTTATGTAACAACTTTTACTCCGTTGCTTGATTATCATTTTTTGTTCAGCTTAATTTCAAACGACATGACACTAAGACCAAGGCATTCCACATGATCATATTTTACAAAAGAGTAAAGAAAACAACATATGTGTGCACCTGTTGTCCGCACACATACATACATACAGTAATGTACAGGTATCGTGGTTCTGTTTATAGAAAGAACAGAAAAATTAAATGTCAATAAGGACGCAGACAAGCAGACAGAGTGAGAGTGTGAGGGAGAGAAAAGTGAGAAACCAAATGAACCACTGGAGCTGAACTGGATGATTCTGTTGCATAGATTGAAGCAAACAGGAGGAGGATGCCTGATAGGAACAGACAGGGTGAAAGTGAAAGAAGGAGAAGGCGATGCACACACACTGAGGAAACACCTTCACCGAGCCAGCAGCCCACCTGACACCAACACACACACACGTATATACAGGGAAGCACAGGAAGTTTTATTAACAATTACTGCTGAGGCTCTCAAGCTGTCAGATAGGATTGAAGATACAACTTCAATATTCTGTTGTTAAGCAATGAGCAGAGCTTTGAGCTAAAAGCTAATATTAACATGCTAACATGCTATCAGTGACAGTGCTGATGGTTAATAAGTGTAGCTTTTTACCATATCCCCCATCTTAATTTAGCAATTTGACTTTTGAGCTCTAAACAGGAAGTGCAGCTGAAGATGAAGATGATTTTACAGATATTTGATTATGCACCATTTCGGATAAGTTAGGCATTTGATTTGGTGATGGCACTATATAGAAAGCTCTATATAGAAAGCTAACAGATCCGGAAAGGTGTTGCCTTTAATCAGTGTGGGTAACATGTGGGTAAATTTAATGGCGTCCAGCCAGCAGATGATTTCACTATAAACCCAAAACATGAACTGATGATGGGGCGACAAGAAAACAGAGGATCTCCAAAGTCATTTGGATTGATCATCCAAGAATCACAAATGTTTGTACAACATTTTGTGTCAGACAAATCATATATCCACATTCAGAAATATTTACCTGTTTTTGTAATTTAACATGGAAACTGAGGGGCTAATTATTCTAAGCCGATGTGGCATTAGCATTCATAAATCAAGTACAGTAGAGTCATGTAGCCTTGCAGCATTTTAATTTGACTATAAACTTAATTCACCTTTCATCTTGCTAAATACATTTTCCAGGAAATACATGTTAAATGAATTGATAGAGTAAATCAAAACAGACATTTCAATGATCTCAAATTTCGGGAATCCTGTCAAACAAACTATCATCAGCATCTCTCTGTGCACAAAGCCAGACGTTCTTCACCACATTGATTTATGCTAACGTTACGATTACTAAACAAATACTGACGTTTACACATTCAAATTTCATAATGAAGTTTTATTTCTAAGTGGTCAACTTAGAAAAACTGACAATCTGGCCATGTGAATAAAATATATACTCTGGTAGATTATCACTAAAAACACGCTGACTCCACAGTTATAGGAACAGAAACATTTTATGCAATTCTCTTGTTTTTTTTATGTCAGTCATGTTATATGTTGTTTACTTCACTGGCATAGAAACAGAGAGAAGTTTTTGCAAGTTCTTTTTTATACTTCCTTCATCAGACTCAAATACTGCAACTACCAGAGTTTTAAAACAGAAACATTTTCTCTAGCATTAAAGATCTGTTATGACAACATAACACGACAGCGCTGCTCTGAAACATTAGACTGACAGTGAAATTAATTTGAGTCTGAGCCATACTGAAATTTGGGAGTTTCTATTAGCCTGATTTACATTATATTTTTCCAGCAAGAGTAGGTGGTTGTATGGAAAATCTAAATGCTGGTCACAGCAACTGGAAATAATAAAGATGACTTCACTGAAAGCATCCACAATTGTTAATTTTCCCACCAACTTGTGACTATTTGTGGTTGAAATGTGTTGCATTAAAAAAAATAACAGAAGCTCAGTGTGCATCTTTATTATACCCATATTCTATTCAGAGTATCCCCAATATTAAGGAACTGTGATAAACTAGCTGACAGTGTAACATTTTTACTGACAACTCTGGTTTCTGCCTTAAGTGAATTCATTAGTTAAACAACAGAGAAACAACTTTAGAAATGAGAGCACTCCACATATTCACCAATCCTAAAACCCATGACTGAAAACTACCCTTAGCTATACGCCTGCATTTTACAGTTTGAGAATACACTCCTCAGTGCAGATCTCCAGTGGACAAGCTAAGTTTTTAAACTCACCTGTGGCCAACACATCGGCCAGGCTCTAACCGAAACACAGACACGTTACAGGTGAACAACAAACTCCATTATCCTCATTCCTCCTGCCAACCTGGCAAGTACAGGGAAGCTGGATGATAATGGATCAATGGGTGTGATCGGACGGGTGACACCTGCAGAGCAGAAGCCTACCTGAACCACATGCTGAATGTTTTAGGCCTGTTAATTATCATCGTCTCCCTCCTCCTCTCACTGCACAGATGAGTGGGTGATGAATTCAGAAGAATCTGTAAAATTCTTCTGAGGGGGGGGCAAGATGATGAAACAGTGGAGACATATCATCTGTCATCAATCCATCCATTAGAAATCACACAGTTTTAACTTCCTCAGTGTGTTTCACCTCACAGTGCAAATACATGTGTGTTTGTGTATAATGTTGCGTGTGTTTGAGGCATGTGTTTGAGATTCATTTGGAAAACAAGTCAACATTTGGGATGTGTCATTCCATACTAAAACATGCAGAACACAGAACACTGAACACATATACTGAACGGTTAGTTTATCCAAATGCAGTTTGTCTTTTTTTTTTTTTCTCTTTTCGTACAGAGTGGCTTTAGGCTACACAGAACACGACAGAACCAATCGCACCAGGTTGGACATATTGCTTTAAACCACCAAGTTTTGTATATATGTCATGCATGCCACATAGATGATATTATGCTTATACAAAAATAACACCAACGCCTATTACTGTGTATCATAGTACTTACAGAAAACAAATCTTTTTCAGTCTTTTTTGCAATGAAGATCAACTGAGAAACCATATATACGTCTATGTACTTATATCTAACAGATATATACACATATACTGTATATACCCATTAGATATAAATACATAGATACATTATATAAATATATAGATATATATGTTAAGTAGTTATGACCTTCCAACTGTGATATTCCAGTTCGTTTGAACCAGATTTTCCTTGTGAACTTTGAAGTGGATGTGACGGTTCTCCAAAGATTTTCTTAATATCCCGTGACAGGAAGCTGTTCTGAGAAAGGCAGTGCTCTGAAGAGGAAGCAACGCAGTCGAAATGCAACAATGACTTGAAGCGAGTTCCTTCTCCGTACAGAAGTCTTGTCAAAAAACTGGCAAACTGAAATTATACATAGTCCAAAACTGAGCCTTCAGAGAACTAAAACCAGACCAGGTGAAGACTTTCAGTCCGCTGCTGAATCCCATTCAGACTGGATCACAAACAGGTCTAGAGTGTCTCTGATGGCATGGCTGTACTGTGTACCCAGCACGAGGGCTACCAGTCCAACCAGTCCAGCAGACGACCACCACAGCCACACAGAGGCTGTAGCAAGAGCAGAGGGACAGTCTTATCCAGGAGAGAGGGAGGGAGGACAGGTGATGTGACTGCAAACTGTCTAAACAAACTTGTGCAGAAGAAGAAAAGAAAACAACTTTGGCAGAACTGTCTTAAAGCTTTGCTGGGTGATAATTGGCTGATTGCCCCCTCTCCCGTTTCCTGTTACCAACACAGACAGCAGATACACTTCATTCAACTATATGACAATATTTACATTGTACTGAGTGTGGGAGCACAGCTGTTCCGTCAGATTCAGCAGTTGAACAAAACACAGAGGAAACACGTCATCGTTTGGAAGGTGTGCCTCTTTTACAGCCAATGCACACACAGCAGGAAGTGATTTTCACCGGCGCTTTACCAGTCCTGCTCTCGTCCCAGGAAATGTTTCTGAAATAAAATAGCGATGACATCTACAGCTGCATCTGTGTCCCGTCTCAGGTTTTGCCTCTGTAAATATTCAAATTGCATGTTAAAAATGAGGAATGGAGCTGAGAAATTTAGCATCCTTTCCTTCTTTGGCCTGGATTTTGATGACACAACCTGTGGTCCAGGGCTGGCCCAAGCATTTCTGTGGCCTAGTTATGATTAGAAAGCCCCCTCAACTCTAGCATGCAAAGATGTACTACAACACTTAACTATAATTTGTGAGGGCTTTTGGTTTGGGGGCATGCATTGAGGTCTTCACAGGTCCAATCAGCTTCTAGCAAACAGGATCTGACCTGGGATACAGAGTGGGTTTAAATAATATTCAGCCAAGTGGGTTAGGAAGAAGTTATACTGTCCCAGATCTTGGATCATTGTCGTAGGGGATGCAATCGTTCTCCAACCTCAAGTTAAGAATAAACAAAGCTTTTAAATTAGCAAATGATTTGGGTAGGGTTTATATGGCTCTATCTGAAAAACCTTAAGGCTGGGGGGCCAAAACATCTCATTGGTTTAATACATCATTTGGGCCGGCTCTGCTTTGGTCGTCAGGTTACTCTCTTAGTTTTTGGTCTGTCTGAGGTGATTGGAGCTTGTTTACGAACGAGGGAGGACACGTACATTTGAAGGAGGCGGGTCCTGAGGCGGGACACAGCTTTGAGGCGTCAGCTCTGACTAGCCAGTTGGAAAACGGCATCAATCCACTCACTCAAAAAAAATCAGTCATAGTAACTACAAAGTACAGAAACAGAGAATCCCAGAGGTCGGATAAATAATTATATACTCCCATTTAATGTTTCATACAGTTAGCTGTATTCACTTTGCATTTGCTCTAATGGAATTGGATAACTACGAAATCACATAGCGTGTAGTGTGTCAAAACATCTTAGATAAAGTGAATATACTGATGTAAAAGGGGGCTAATGAGACTTGGTTGTTGAGATTCCAATTTAACGGCCGACAGGAAGTAAACAAGTCACTGCAGGTTTCTGAGCCCTAACATCAGGTGACCAAGACGACACACGTGGCATAATTATTTAGAGAGCTGTAAAAAGACAGAGTCCACGGTAGATTCATCTCATTCATGTACTGTACTGTCACCAAACTTTTCAGCCTATACATATATATTCATATATCTCCAAAATATTAAAAGTACTTAATATAAAAATACAGAAGAATTGTAAAAAATGAGCAAAACATTGAATTTTATATGAAAACCATGCAAGAAAGATTCCCCATTTAGTTAAATAGTAACTCTAAGATCCAGGAAAGCAAGGGAATGACAGGGAAGTGGTCGGATGAGAGAAGCGCAGGCGAACTGCCACCCACTCCCTTTCATGTAAACATTGTAGAGGTCCTTTAAACTTGGTTCGGCAGTGACGTCTGAAGATTTTCTCCTTGCTTTTTGGTCATGTTTGAAGTAAAGGGCCAGGGGAGCGGAGGAAGGATCGAGGAGTCAGGGGTGAGAAAGTCCAAAGGAAACCTCGATAACAATGAGTTAAAAAACAACACAGACAACCTATAAAATATGGCTCTGAGTTACATAGAAAAAGCTCATCGGGGGGAGAGGAAGAACCTAGTCATGACAAAAAGTTGGAAATATGGCAGTAGTAGCACATTACTTCAATTGTCCCGTTCTAGTTCATAGATAGGTTGATGGCTGCTAGTCAGACTAAGAAGGGATTAGACACATTGCTGCTTCTGATTGAAGGATGATTCCTTCTTCTTTTAAGACACTAATCTGCAGACAGCAGCAGGCAGGAAGTACTGAGCAGTGGCAGGGACACAGTGAATTTAACTCTACAGGCTCAGTCTCCCATAAACGTCAGCGTTGCTCCCACTCTGGACGCTTGTCAATCAAAAACAGCCGAGCAGAGAGAGATAATGATGGTCAAACACCTCCTCTGCTGCTGGCTGTGTGGTGTTACTGACTGCTGATAAGTTTTTGCCTTTGAAATCTGACAAACAAGGGAGAAGTGATATTAAGATTTGTCTTACGCAGACAGACGGTCAAGACCCTGTTCAGAAATCCAATAACTTCCTGCACTCTGACCCAAAACAGACTCAAAGATACTGTAGTCGCTGCTCTCAGTGCAAACTGGCGTAAAAGATCGAGCACGGAGGATAACGTGTTTCAGATTAGGGAATGAAAGTGATTCTCATTTCAGATTTGGTGAAATTCAGACTGAGTATAAAGTGAGATTTTGCTTAAAACCGTTCAAATTACGTGGATGATCGCGACACCATGGATGCCTCTGAGTTTATGTACTCTGAACACACGCAGCTGGAGTGAGACCTCATCTGGATGGACTGTGGAGGAGACGGTGCCGATGGCAGTGTTCAGTTTGGAGAGCAAAAATATTAGCTTGACTTTTCTAGCAGAGCAACGCCCAAATTACACTTTCCGCACAGACGTGAGGGTTCTTGTGACCTATGTTTTGGAGCAAAGGTTAATGGGGTTGCCTCACAGTGTCATGGTCACAGTTGAGAAAAAGATGCAAAAAAATTGGTTTGATACTGTGATGGAGAAGGAACGATAATCCTCATTCCTGTAGTACATTTTAACTTAAATGAACACAAACCAACGAAGAGTTGCAGGGCACAACTGCACGACGAGAAAATGACAAACTGCGCTGGAGCATTCCAACAGTGTTTGTCATGGGGGTAAACGTAGTCGACTGTCCTCAACCGAAACCCTTCTTGATAGTAATAAAGGCATTCAGTTTTATTTCTACCGTGACAGCAGCACCTTTGGCTGACTGGTGGTGCCTTGCAACCCTGCATGGTTATGTATGGGTGAGTCACCTTGCCATGATCCACACAATTTAGGACCACATTGCTGATTGTACTTGCCAGACACCCACTAACCTGCTGCAAAGTATAACAGGGCGTTAACAGCTCTGCTACATTTTTCTCTGCTAGCTGATTATTGACCAGTCTGCTTTTGTCCTGTTGTGGTAAAACACTGTTTAGTTCTTTAGACAGGAAGTTCATGGTTTTCTGAACAGACGCTGCTGCAGACGGACACTCACATATATTTTTAAGTGAATCACAAACATTTAATAGTTTTCATGCGATTCAACGCTCAGCAAAACATGCATCCTACTAGTGGGGGAAACATGAACCACACTCTTGTTTAGAGACGCTGTGGACCTGCTAGGGGAGGGGCAGAGAGAACCAGAAGGATGAGATGAGGTCAGACCACTACCGAGCAGAAAGTGAGCCCTCTGTGGATGTGTTTGATAATTTAGGGTAGTAAACATTCTGTCCTTCAACATGCAACACAGCAGCTAAAAAGAAAAACCAACACATACAGACACGGTAAAGGGAAGAACAATTTTTTTAACAGCTGAACGTTGACTGTAGTGTCACACAAGACATTCTCAGGAGTTTGAATCAACCATCAATTAACATTCTTTAGAGGTTTTAAGAACAAAAAAATGCTCAACATCTAAAAAAAATTTAAAATAAAAATAAGGTTACATTTTTGCATTTGCCTAAAAATCTTCTGAAGACCGAACCCGACTGTAAGCTGTGTGAAGTGCGGAAGCGTATGTACATGAGAATCACTGCACTCTCTGAAAAGTTCGGTGCTGTTTTAGAGAACGTTACACGGGAACGAAGCGAGTACAGAACACGACATGCTGCTGTGAGTCCTGCAGAGACTGAACGCAACATAGTTTAAAAGCTTTTCAAAAGGATCATCGAGTAAAAAATATACATGGATGGACAAGGACAGGCCTTCCACGGTGGAGACTCTAGACTCCACCCTTTACTGATTCATGTGTGTGGTGGTGGAGGGGCAAACTTACAGGCAGAACAATGCCACAGTCAGCATGATAAACAGAACGTGGCAAGAATGACTGAGGGGGGTGAAGACGATGCAAAGCATGTATGCGTGTAGAATGAAGGGATGAGCAGAGTGATGACTTCCCTCCTCAGTGCGACAGCTCAGTTGGTGGATGACACGTGACGCTGATGAAGAGGAGGGAGGAGGAGCTCAGATGGATAATTCGAAGCTGTTGGGGAAGACGCTGGGTGGCCCTCCTCCTCCGCTCGCCCCAGAAGAGGCGCTGTTGAGGAAGTCGATCTCTTCTCCGGTTTCTTGGATGGGTGGGATGCGAGCCTCCTCCTCCTCAGACAGGGGGACAAACTCAGGGTGGGCCATGAAGCTGTGGATGGAGCTACGGGACTCTGGGCTCTCCAGCCCCGCATACAGGGAGCTACGGAACGCATTCACCACCTTAATCTGAAAACAAAAAAGAATAAGGAAATGTCAGAGGACGAGCACAACAACAACAGACACCAATCTTCTTTTAATAGTGTGGTGTTTAACAGACAGCAGGGACTCATGGAACATAGTGGACACTGTGTCTGAATCTGGGCAGGGAGGTGCAAAACCACAAAACACAACCTCAACAACTGAAACAGAAGTTGGTTGGATGAGAACGTTGTGGGAAAACTGAAAAATATGTACAAAACATCAACACAAAAGGTAAACACGATGTTGGAGGCAGCTGGGTGCATGAAGACAAACTGCAAAAGAAAATAAAAACTCCAAGAACATCATCAAAACACAATGGCAACACATATACACACATGCGCACACATGCACGCACTGTTTTAATCTGTGCTGGGGAGGCATGGAGGCTGGTTCTTTATATGTCCAGATTCTTTTTAATAGATGGAAACAAACTACCCCCTAATTACTTTGAAAAACCCCATGTAAATAAACTTCTGCTTTAAAACTGATGTGACAGATGCTGAAGCTGTGGTGATTTGCACAGATCCAGCCACAAGAGAGCTAAGGAGGGGCAACAGAGAATAGTCGTATTAAGATTTGGCTCATAGTTGGTGTTCCAGGTCATGCCAGAAGTGTTTGATCGGGTTGAGGTCAGGTTTAGAAGTTTTTCCACACCAATCTGGGAAAAACACTTCTTTATGGGCCTCGCTTTGTGCACAGGCACATTTTAATGTGCACAGGAAATGGCCTTCCTCAAGTTTTACCACAAAGTTGTAAACAAACTATTGTTTAAATTATGACTGTAGAAAGATTTCCCTGAGAAGTCTAAACCAGAAGTCTAAACCAGGAAAAACACACCCTGGTTATAAGCACTCTGAAGGATGTGGACAGGCTGTCCTGGATTTTTCATTGTCTTTCAATACTCTAAACTCTTAATGTAGTATTCAAAGGTTGAACACTTTCTCTCAACTCCCTTACCTATTGGCACAAAAGCACAGACCTGTATTACCTTACCTTAGGACATGTATCGCCTAACATTTGTCTTTCCTAAATCTGATCATGTCTCAGTTTAAAATAAAGGCTTATTATGCGAGAACACTTTACTATCCTTATAATATGACAACGACAAGAAGCCAGTTCTTTGGTACTTTGGTCTTAAATGCACAGTGAAGTTTGTTCACTAATCAAATAGTTCCTAATTCATTTCTGTTCCTTCCTTTAACAAAAGAAGATAAAGTTGTTTAATCATAATTTTGCCCGTTTAATTTTATTTAGACAAAGTTCTTACAGAGCAGTATTTATGATTAAACAACTTTATCTTCTTTTGTTAAAGGAAGAAACAGAAACATTAGTTTATATTTCTGGAAATAAGGTTATAAACAGTATTGTTTTGGTATAAATAATGAAAATTAGATATTCATAGACAAATTAATTGTTATCAGCTGTTGGCAGAAAGTTGCTGCTGGGCTCATAATGACATCCCCAGCCTCTATACGAACACTACCTGGTGCCAAGTTTTCTCTATGTTAATTAGTTTATGTTCCTACATATGAACATCCAGCAACCACATTGTTTATATTCTACTTCAGTGGTGCAAATTCACTAACACATTTCCTATAAATCACAATTTTATGTATAAATAAAACAAACCAGCTGACATGCAACAAAATTGTTACTTTTGGGGCTCTTGGAGACCTGGACCACATGTTAATACTGAAAATGTCTGGATGATACCCCACGCCAGTAAACACACACAAACATACACATGGAAAAAAACAACAAACACATGCACACTGTTGAGTATTTGTAATCATATTCAGAGGCAGAATGATTTTGTCCTCTAGCTGCTCTCGTCTCTGTGCCTAAAGTCGTTTCCTTTGTGATGAATCCACAGAGGCTGCAGCTGATCACACTGATTTATACGCACCAGCAGCCACTCTTCATTATAATTAATAACCCTGCTGTTCAAAGCCCTCTATAACTGAGCCACAGGAGAGCTGCAGGCTGAGCACTGCAGCTTAGAGCATGCATGCAACCATCACACACACACACACACAACTCACAAGTTAAAAAGCTCTTGGCTGTTAAACCATGAGAGACTTGCTGAGCCTGACAGATTTAACCCTGCTTGGGATTAACCCATAAAATTATCTTGGTGCCCAGGCTATCGTCTGTGAGGAAATGAAAAAAGAGCAACAAAGAAAATAGGACACGCTTTCACAAATCAGAGGGATTCGCAGTTTCTTTATCTTCTCACTGGCCACGTGTGATCTGTCCTTGACTCATTAGACAGCAAGTCACATCAGGGTTAATAGACGCATGTTTAAATCTCCACAACATGCAGGAGGAGAGGAAGCAGGCTGAGAGGCTGAGACGCTGAGAGGGACGTGATGAGTAGCATTTAAAAAGAGATTAGATAGAGATTAAAACTGTGAAATATTAAAGGAGAGGAAGGTGAAACGGGAAGCAAATGGAAAATGACTTGAAGTTTGGAAACAGATCAGGTTGTCTGCAAGTTCATAGTGTTTTTAGTCTAAAACTAAAGCTATCTGTATTAAATTTTTCTTACTGGCAATGCATTTCATGAACATTTTAGACTTCCCTACCCTGTGTCTCTCAGCTCCAAACCTACAGGTTCATAAATGCAATCGAAAATTAAAAAGGGCTAATAAATAAAGAGTTTCAGTAAGGCAGAAGGTTCCCCTAAAGAACCCGAGGGAGCCAAGCTTGCTGTCGTCCCTTCCCTCAAGTCTTTATGCTAAGATGGGTTAGCCTAGTGGATGCTGACTCCAGCTTCACACTATACAGACATGAGATTGACTTTCATTTTCTCATCTCACTGTTTCAGCGAAAAAGAAGAAATAGCATTATATTTCCCAAGATGTGTCACTGTCTCTTTAAATATCTTCCTGTGAAAAGCTCTTAGTATCTTTATATTGTGTAACTGAACATCTGTAAGCTGGAATTAAGTTTCTTATTGTCTTATTACTGCTTACTTGCTGCATTCCACACTGTTGTTTCAGAATTTAGTTAGAGCTAAAGCTAACTCTTTTTGCTGCTCTTTTACACTTAAAGCCTACTTAAAAAAAACCTTTTAAGTAGGCTTTTAAGTAGGAGCATGATATGCAATTTAGTGAATGCGGAGATTTGTTATGGATATTTTCAAAAAAAAATTGTGACACACTTGATGCTATTTTGACAGATATTTTGACAAAAATTGCATCTTAACTACTTGTTATTTACTCAACCTGGACACATGAATCTTATCAGTTCTATAAATCACTAATAATAACTAAGATACATCAAACAAGAGCAGGACATGCAGACACCTGTTGATGACAGAAACAGTGACAGATTTAGGCATGAGGCATTCAGTGTGCCATGCAGTTCAAACAGAAAAAAGAGACAGAGTCCAGCCAGGTGAAGCACAGTGTTAGCTGGCCTCCGGTCACCGACTCACTGCCTGCAGCGGAGGAGGAAGCAGCAGCAGGGGGCGGAGCCCCAGCCGAGTTGGTAAGAGAGGAGGAGGAGCTAAGCCCTACGTGGGTGGGGCTAGACAGAGTTTTGGCGGCAGTGGCGTCATTGTGCTGGCTGACGACGGACGGCTGGCGGCGCAGGGCACCGGGC
>OMLM01002619.1:235987-247103 GCA_900302695.1 Helostoma temminkii
GGCCCGTCTGGAAGGTATAGACCACATCCATCTGAAGGAAGGACAGCCACAACACACCATTAGATAGCAGATAGAGAGACAGAGCAAGGAGACAGGAAGGAAGAAAAGACTTCTGAAAATGTTAGAGTTTTAAAGAAGCTGGATGGTGAAGTTTGACAGCTTTGGGCTTTGAAGGTCAGTTATGTAAGAAAGACAGACAAGGTATTCAGAGTGCAGCAGTCTGAGTATAGTGCATGGTGGGAAACTGCAGTGTGCATTAGCAAAAGGTGATATTTAAGATGCTTCTGAATGTTTGAGCTTACATTGTGTGGGTATTATTGAGTTTAGATTTATTTGTCCAAATACATAAATGTGTCTTTACAACCAAAACTGTTCTATACTACTAATACTTTATACTTGGCCAGTTTACTTCTTTTGATCTAATGTAACACATCTCCATCTGGTATTATAGATATCTGATTATAGGCCTTTATTGTTAATAGCAGAGTAACTGTTTAAACCTATAAACATAAGAACATTTTACTTATGGTAAACTTGAGACCACAGAACAAATCTAGAAGTAGTTTGACTGATTCATATTTTTAAGTAGGTTTAGTGCTGAAGTTCCACTTGTGTTAACATTAGTTTTTCCTGATACAAATAAAATAGCCAGACACAGATCAATGGTTAATACCAGGTGAGGATGTGTTCTTTCAATAAATGTTCCAATTTAGAAGAAGGCTTGCTGTACTGGTATTAAAAACACTGATGCGATATGCAGCCTTCACCCTCCAGGTCAGACAGCTATAATAGTTTTTGTTTTTAGCAGAAAGAACACGCATGGAATAAAAACAGTAACAACAATTATTGTGTTAAAAGGTGCACGTGTTTTTTAACCCTCAGGAGTGACAGAATTCAAAGAGTTAAACATAACCCATCTTCCGGTGGAATATAACTTAAACAATTGTGAACTGTTCTGGAAGAGAAAAGAAATCTTGTTGGTAGAGAGACACAAAAGAGCACAAGATGAAGCAAAGACGAGGAGAAGAGGATGAGGGACAGAACATGATGGAGGTGAGGTTACAAGCAAGGAAGAAAGGATGGAGGTTTGAGAGAACTTAGTGAAAGAGAAAATGTGAAAATCCAAAAAAAGCACTAATCAAACAAAGGGATGAAGGAGAAAACAGAACAATGAATAAAGGGCTCTTGAATCAGGTTGAATGTGCTTTGAGACGAAAATGGAGAAAGAGGAGAAAATGTGTCACTTGGAATGACTGATAAAGTTTCAGCAGTGAGGTGCTGCTTGTACCAATTATTCCCCCACTGTGTTTGATTGTCGAGGCGTTGAGCAGCACAACGCTGCCCACCAGGATTAGAGAGGAGGAGGACAGGAAGAGGAGCGTGGAGAGATAAGAACCTAATTAGCTTGCAGCCTTTCGTTGCCTCCCCCTCCATCCCCTCATCCTCCCATCCCAGGAGTATGACAGAATGATATTACAGATACACAGACACGAAGAGAAAAGAAAGAGCTTCCCCTTTTCTCTACAGTGTGTCCAATGGTGGAGAGGAACAGAACTGGACGAGAGTTTTGTCGCCGTTTCTCTTCGCATGACTTCCTTCTTTCATGACGCTCTACAGCCTCATGAAAGCCAAGTGGAGGTTATTAACACTTTACACACCATAGTCAGGGGTTCCCACCTTGACTCAAATCATGTATATGACATGAGCTTAATTAGCAGATAGAGTTCCACAGGTTTTCATGGGAAGGTTTCATGTGTGCTCATGTGCAGGTCAGCAATGCACTTAAAGTTTCAGCGATGCTTCAGCATTTTGCCACTTGAGGGCAGTGGAAACAATTTGGGAAGACAACAGTGAAATTAGTACTTGGTTAATTAAAGACAGTGAGGGAGCAACATTTGGACAGTCTCTACATTAAAAGTCGGGTGATGTATAATTGCATCTTTATCTCTCTGTTTTGGGCTTCTATCCCGACTAAACAATGTGTTCTCTCATTACAACAGAAGTCTTTCAAAACAGCTTCACAAGTATGTATATCAGAAACCACCAGCTTGGCATTTTAGTGTGTGTGGGGAAATTGAGCTCTGCAGAAACTCGTTTATAGTCCACCCAAACAGGTGGTGGCAATGGTGGAGCATAAGGGTATTTCTTTGTTTGGAAGGACAAAGTTTGATTTGTGGGCACATGTTTTGGCATGTTTCAGCATTTTACAATTTGGTACTGGAGTACTATATTCAGCCGCCTGTTGAATGAAAAACTATTTGGGCTGTGTTTGTCCTCTACCAGATTCAGGGTAAAATATCTGGCCCTGTAGCTGCTAAATACTTCACTATGCTCATTATTGGATCACTGTGTCTGAGTAAGCAGTAAGTAGGTTTGCAGTAGGTTTTTAAACAGCTGCCTGCTGTGACTGTAAGTGAGAGTAAACCTAAAAAGTTAACTTCCAGACTGAACTGAACAGAGACTGTAAAGCTCCGCATAGTCAAGAGGATTTGAGGATTCACATATTTCCCCTGTAGGATTATTAGTATGAGAGACTGCCCTCTGATACAGTGGTATTGTTTAAAAATAAAAATAAAATATCATGTGCTCAGAGAACAATAAATACTAATTAATTTGAGTAGTTTGATTTGATTAAATGTAAAGTGAATATGATGGCTGCGGGTTATAGTACCAGAAAATGTTGGAATGGAATAGTATTCAAAAAAATATTTAAATGTCTGATATTATGTCACTGGGTTTGGGTTTTTTATATTTTAAGATTCTGAGTGAATCAGAAGAAAGTTTGAGCTGAGAAAATAAAAGTCAGGATATAACAGTAGTTACTGTTAATTCAGATGTGTTTGACCTCCGGCTACAATAACTACAAGCTGGTAAACTGCACAAGAGCAAAAACACCTGACCTCTTTGACTCAGTGTTTTGTATGTGCTACTATGTGGGAGTAGAGCGTTGGCTGTTGTTACTGTAGGTAGGTGTTAGCATTGAGGATAATGAAGCCCATAGGGACTGAATGGGACTGCCTGTGGACATGCTAATGCCCAGTGAGTGTTGATCCACGTTGTACAGCAGGAGAAGTGCAACACACATATGTAGATCTTTCTAGAGTTAAGGACGGTCACTGACATTATGTTTTTTCCAGGTCTCTAATCTAAACCTGATTCTAACGTTATTCCTAACCCTTAAAAGCTCACTGAAGTTGTGAGGAACAGAAAAACTATCAATGCTATCACAACTATGGTACAGAACAAAAATTTTGTTCACACTACCATAGAAAGACATGTGCTGTGTACACACAGCAATGTCCCAGACTATGAGATGAGTCACTGGAAAGGAAAGTGCAGTGAATGTGCTCCTGCTTATCTTCAACACTACACAGACCTACAACCAAATTTGGCATTTAATTTCAATATATAACATTAGGAGCTAATTCACCAAAAGAAATAATTAGTGGTACTACAGTAATTCACCAGACACAGCCAACGTTTTCACGTCTCTAGTGGATGTGACGCACTTCATGTATGTCACGATTCATTTGCTAAGCCCACTGCACACTGTTAAGTTTTTTTACTTGCATTTTTAAAACATTCTGCATTTTTATGCACAAATTAAAATTGTGCAGAGAAACACTAACTTGCACTTACAGACAGACAAATGAAAATGTCCAATAAGCTTTTTGTCCCATGCTGGATGCAATATTTAATCTCTGTATTCTAATAAAGTGGTTCTGTACTGGGGCTCTGCAGCAGAGTGTGAAATTAACTGGAGAGCAGCCACACTGTGTGTGTGCTAAATCTCCAGTTTTATCTCTACAAGCCCTCCACTTTGTTTTAATTTCTTTCTAGCACAAACATGGGGCTGAACAAACTAAATGTGGAGTGCAGTTTGTGTCACAGAGGAGACAGCGTGGAGCTCAAATCTGAGACACAACCAATCAGCCAGCTTCTGTGCTGCTGCTCTCACAATAATCTTTAATGCACAACTTTGATCTAAAATGGGTTTAAAATATGCAGAAGTAATTGTTCATCACTTCTTATTTCAGAACGAAACCTGCAAGTTTTCATTCACTCTCTGTGTCCAATTTTCAGTTACATAAACCCTATCAAACACATTCAAGTGGGAATATTTTATCAGGAAGGAAAAGTATTCTTGATATCTTGATCTCTTGTACTCTCATGCTTCTCATTCCACCTTAAAACAATTTCAAATACAAATGTGCCCCGAGGTTCTTTATGGGCTCTGATAATAACAGAGCACATAAATACGATTCCATCATGTTTTTGTGTTGTGTTGTGGATAGTTGTTACTGTACCTAACGCAAATTAAACAGTTATTTTTGGAATTGAACTGTTCAAGTGCAGAGCTTCTTCTTCCTCTGGTGTTTTTGTCAATTACCAAACAGCATCAGGTGCATAACCACCTGAACTGGATGTTGCCCAGGAAAACAAAGCACATGAACATATGTGGCTGTGTACAAATTAAAGTATCGTAAATCTCATTGGGAATTTGAACGTAGTGTAAATGGGGCCATTATCAGGACATGGTGAAGCCTCCTCACACTTTTATATTTGTGTCTTCCACTATAATATGACACACTACAAGGGATCAAACCAAAAATCAACCCCCATTTCATTTCAGCTTCTGACACCAGAACAGACTGTTGGTGAGGTGTTCCTGTGAAGCCCGGTCACAACTTACAATCCAAGTATGACAATGAATAGTAGTTAAATATGACTGTTTTTAGTTACTCACGTTTACTCCATGTTTGTAATCCCAAAAGGTATTCTATCATTTTTACATAATCCTTGTGTTAAAATGTTTCCTGCATTTTGAGAAAAAATCCCTCAAACAAAACTGTTTTAATGAGAATAACAAACCGAATTAGCCCAGAATGGCTTCACTATCTTATTACTGCTAACTTTTGCTTGAATTTCATTTCACAGAACTGAACTGCAGCTCTTCTAAACTGTCAAAAACATTTGTGGTGAAGGATCTTGTAGAACAGTTTTAACACTGCTGTCATTTCTGTATCACTCTTTGATTGAGGGATGTTTGTGGAGCAGGGTGCAGCTGAAGTTTGTTTTGCATATGCCAGCAACCTGAAATGTACCTGAAAAGTTTTACAGATTTAAACAACAATTCAAGCACAAGTGAGCAGAATTCAACAAACTTAAAAAACAATGAATACAATCAAAAATAAATCCATAAAGTCATCTATTTACTTCCAGAGCTCTTGTTACCTTTGCAACTAATGTTTTCTGCAGAAAAAATTTAATGTGAGAAAAATATTTAAATATTTAATGAAAATGTAAACTTAGGGGGTAACTTAGGGTTGTACCTGTGTCTGGATGCGGTTCAGACCTCTGAACCAGAGGATCTGGCCTCTCCTCAGCTCCATCTCTGCGTGGTCAATCTCATCTACTCCCTCCGTCAGCTCCTCCTCGTGGATCTCCTCCTTTGTGATGCCATGACCTGCCTCCTTCAGGAATTTCAGGTGGTGGGTGGGGATGGATGTGATCAGCTGAGTTTGACAGAAAAGAAAACAGTTTAGTTAAAGGGTCTCTGCAATGTTTTTACACCTCAAGGTCAATTTATACATCATGAGTAATCCTAGACTCCCTGAGTCTGTGGAACTATTTCATAAGGGCTTCTCAGCTTGGGATAGGAGACACTGAATTAATATCTGCTATGCAACCTGCTTTTGCATATTTGTAACATCATCAAAGAAATTTACAAACTGCATTTCATTTATTAAAAGATAAAAACTGTCTAACCCTGCTTGGCCCTATGTGAAAAAGTAATTGCCACCCCCTGGCTAAATTATGAATGAAAACGCTGAGTTTGATTTCACTTGCCACTCTGAGGCCTGATTACTGCCAGGCCTGCTGAATCAAGAAATCACTTGAATAGAACCTGTCTGACCAAGTGAAACGCTAAATGAGGTGAGATGAGAAACAAAGTAATTGACATGTATCAGTCTGGAAAGGGTTCCAAAGCCATTTCTAAAGCTTTGGGACTCCAGAGAACCACAGTGAATGATGAACCTTCCCAGGAGCAGCCGGCCTATAAAAATTACTCCAAGCACATGACGACGACTCATCCAGGAGGTCGGAAAAGAACCCAGAACAACATCTAAAGAACTGCAGGCCTCATATTGGTTTTTAAACTTGAAAATAATAATCACGTGGAGCCCCAGAAAAAATTAAGCATAATTTGGACACTTTAAGACTTTAAATTAAGTTAAAATTCCTTATTTAAAATGACTAATTCTGCAGATTGTTTTACTAAAAACTGCAACTTTTTAGTTGCAAAAGTTGTATTATTAATGAGCACACAATCCCTAGTATTGTATTGGAGTCTGATTTATTCTTAACAGATCTCAAATCACAAGTAAAACATATGATTTCGATTATTACTTTTGTCTATGAATCCTGTACAATGTTATTTCATTTTCGTGAATTTGTTTCTGTCTACATATTATTGATCAAGTCGATATGTAATGTGAGGGTGAACTGAACTGATATTTTATTGTGTTTGTTCACTGCTCTATAAAAATCACAGCCTCCTGCTGCTGCTACACATCAGCTCTCCTTATTTCTGTCATATTCACCTCCTCTCTCTCTCTTAGAAACAAAAGGCGCTTTAACTCTGAAATAACTCACAGACCTCAGATCAGTCTGTTTCTGTCAGCATGTTTTTGTATCTTTGTTCTCAGTCTCTGCCCTCCAACCGAACCCACCCGTCTTCCTACTTTTTTTCTGAACAGCAGAAGCTTTCTAAACTTGGGTGTGCACATGCTAAGAGGATCATGTGTGACTGCGTGTTTGTGTGTATCCACAGAGGGACTGACATTCTAGGTTTGATTCTCCTCTGCGCTCGTAAACAAGAGTCGCGCTGCTTTCATGTGCTGAGCTCATTTCCATGGCGATGGTCGTGATGGCAACGCTGCTGCAGCGCGAGTGTGACAGGCACAGCTTTGCTACCATAAACCTCATGTATCCACCTCTTCATTTCTCCTCAGTACATGTTTATTCTCATAATCCTAACTGATATTTCATGTTTGTCTCTAATACTGTTTGTGCAGAGTTAAAACTGCTACTGGTTCTAGTCTCACCTGTCCCCACAGCAGCTCTCCCACACCGATGAACACACACCACAGCCACTGGTCGATGGTCAGAGCTGTGCAGGAGAACGGCTTCCCTCCGAACTGAACAATGATGATCTAAGTAGGAAGAAACATATAGGACATGCAATATGTTAAGTTTTGACAACTATCATATGTGTATCCAAGGTCTAACTATTGAAAACACGTCAACATCACACCGTTGTACTGAATAGTGCCTAGGGTGTCTAGTCTAGAGACCAAAAACCAAAGTGAAGTAGCACTTTTGTTTCTTTCATCCTGATTTCTGTTTAAATGGTTAAAAGATTTTCACCTTTTATTCTACAACATTAAATATGTCAGTAAATATAACTTGTGATATTTTAAACTTTTACACGTCCTAAGACTGTTGCTAACAAGTGACCAAATGAGAGTATAGAGGTTAAAAATCATCAAGTCAAGCTTCACCGTACAGTATTTATACTCGCAAACTATTCTAACTCGATTTTTACAACTTGCTAATCTATAACTATCACGTAACAGCAAGAGGAATTTTTTTTACAGAAGAGGTAAACATGGGATAAAACAGGGAAAACCACAGTGATGTTTGTATTATACCTACAAAAATACATAATTTCTACAGCACTCTATTACCAAGAGAAAGCACTATATTTTATTTTTACTCAATCCCACATACAATGAGCTGCTGCAATAATCTGCAGCTGAAACAAATGTTTTTTTTTTATTCTTGAGCAGTTGTTAAATAATTAATACATGAATGAGCTCAGAGCTGAGTGGCACACCTAAATGCTATTCCTAAATGGGCTGACACATTGGTTTTGGTATCATCATGAAAAATTTAAAATATTCCAGTCCAATGTATAATATCAGTAAGCAATTCTGAGTGCAACAAATGTCACAGGTATAAAGACATATAGTATGATTAACCTCAGGCTGGTGATTGGTGATTTCTCACTTTACATTAATTATTTAACATAGTTATTTTTGCATTTTAATTTTAACCACGATATGTATGTATTGTATGAGCATGACAGAAAACATTACCTGCAGGACAAAGGTCCCTAGGACAACACTGCAGAAGATGGGATTTCTGTAGATGCCCTCAAACACGTTCCTCTCTCCGTGGATCTTCCTGGCGTTGACTTCATTGAAGAGCTGCATCATCACAAATACGTTGAACACAATTGTGTAGTGTTCCGAGGGTGGAGCGTGCAGGGGAGCGTTGCGGCCGCTGTCCATGTCGAAAAATTTCTCACCTGAGAAATAACACAGCAATAGAGCCATTGAATAAATCTACACATCATTTTTTTCCTAACTGAACAATAAAAGTATACAGAACAGAACAAACGGTGACGATTTTTCCAGTTTGTCTCAGTAGGCAGATTCTGCTTAACTTACCAGCAAAAAGCAGGGTGAAGATGATGACGAGTTGGTACACAGCGTGGCCCAGAATGTTTTTCATCATAGTCCTGGAGATGAGTGGCTTGTCGCGTCCGTAAGGTTTACGTAACAGCAGTGACTCGGTGGGTGGCTCAGTGGCCAGAGCAAGAGACGCCAGGGTGTCCATAATGAGGTTCACCCAGAGCATCTGGACAGCCTTCAAAGGAGAGTCCTGCAGAGGGAGAAGCAGAGGTCAGGAGTTTAATTTTCATAATTTCCAGTGGAGATGGGGAGAACACTGGTGCTGTTGGGGCTTGAGGCCTGACAGACATGCACACAAGACTGAGGGCTAGTAATTCCACATTTCCTGCATGTTTTTCAGGTAAAAAAAAACAAAAAAGTTAAAATAAAATTATTTAGATCTGCACCAGGGAAGTCACTGTGGTAAACATGCAAAAAGACATATTTATCCTAATTGTCAAATTAGTGATGGACAGTTAATTTAAAGTATCAAAAAACCAAAGTTTTTTTAATTCCACATATTCAATTCATATATGATTATTTATATAGCGCCAAATCACAATAAAAGTCATCTCAAGGCACTTTGAAATCTAAAGTTCAATCCCATTCGAGCAAGCACTAGGTGACAGTGGAGAGGAAAAACTCCACTTAATAGAAGAAACCTCCAGCAGAACCAGCTCAGGCCATGTCCCTCCACCATTTCATTCCAACCACTCAACATTACCCACAATCAAACCCGACTACCTGAAGTACAATCAGTGTTTAATATTGCATCTCACAGTTCATGTAGCCTTGAGCTGCTGGCTTCAAGCAGAGATGAGAAGTGAGCTGTAGAGATCTGGTAAACTCACTTTATCCTAAATCCACTTTATCAGATTCTGTGCAGCCCCCTCTGCAGCTACAAAACACTTTTTCTCCAGATATACTGATGCAGATTGTTACGGACAGGTTGCTACATTTAGGATATTCAGGATGTTGTTGCTCTAGTGATTTGACTACAATCGATGCAGGCAAGAGCATTCACACACACAGACACACACACACACACACACAGACACACACACAGACACAGACACACACACACACTCGCGTCATTGGACCCCTTCACTTTTCGAACCCAACCTACACCCCCAGGCGCATCTTTATCTACACATTGAAACAGTTTATCATCTTTTAATGATCTATGGTGGTTGATCAGCGAGTGTAAACAGCGCACAGACCACAGACCTGCTGAGTCCCTGTTATATTTCAGGATTACGATGGTGACGTGTTACCATGGTTTCAGGCTGTATCTTAGCCTACTTTGTGCTCTCTCTCTCTGTAGATGAGTTAGTTATCTGTCCTGCCAGCTGTGAGCCTTTCAATTAATACACACCCGCAAGTTACTTTTTTTTTTCCTTGTGGCACAAGTTCAGTTTAATGATTAGAGACACATTATGAAACAAAAAATGTGACACTGCTGCTTTGCTTTCTCACAGCGCAGAAATGGTTACATGAAAATCACTAATGCCTCAACTGGGGAAGGAAGGAAGTCGAGAAGGAAGGTAGGTTTCTCTGTTCCTTCAAACACAGACTTTAGTTTAAAACTCTAAAATCTTAGAAGGCACATGATGAAACATGAATGTTGAATCAAGTTTATATAGTATTGTTGTCAAGCCATCTCAGTGTAAAATGCTACGCTACAAAATAAGGAAGTTCAGAGAAGCCAATAATAACATTAAATTCAAATAAATTAAAATTAAATTTGTGTTTCATGTTTGGAAATAGATCATCAGTAGATCAACTACTGACTTCACTTTCTAGTGAAAGGATAAAACATTACTATCATAATAATAAAGTGAACGTGGAATGGAAAACAATGTGTGATGTCATTTTAATTCGATTTATTGATTTCTTGGTAATTTCATCTTAATATCGGCCGTAGATTGTAGCAATAGAAACAGTTCTGCAGTTCTTAGTATATAGCCTACTGCCTACCTGTGTGATGCATGCACCGGTGAACGCCACGATCACTGCCACCACGTTGACGGTCAGCTGGAACTGCAAGAACTTGGAGATGCTGTCATAGACATTCCTCCCCCACATGACGGCCTTAACGATGCTGGTGAAGTTGTCGTCAGTCAAGATGATGTCAGATGCCTCCTTTGCCACATCTGTGCCGGCAATTCCCTGAAGCAGAGAGCGATGATTAGATCCTGGTTTGTTATTTTACATGGACACTATGAACAGCATAGTGTGCACCCAGCAGTCGTGACCGGTTCTAGCATCTACTTCCTACAGTGAGCTTGCTGCATTGTTGGCTAGTGGAAATGGCCATTTTGTGTAATGCATTGACACCAAGATAAACTGTACAAACCAGATTGACACCATGCTACATTTTTAATCAAATCATCACTATTGTTGCTAAAAACTCAATGATCTACCATTGAAATATGTTTTTTTCTTCTGTACTAATGGGACATGGAATAAATCAGATATTAATATAAAGACTAGCCAGCTACTACATGAAATTCAGTTCACTCACTGAGTCCATCAACCTCAGCCATCCTGCATCATCACTGTTTTTTTATTTTGTATTTAATGTTATAATAAATATA
>OMLM01002619.1:247123-257555 GCA_900302695.1 Helostoma temminkii
GGGGGGGCTTTTGAAATTTGTTGTGGCCATGATCTGGTCCCCAAGATGGTTCTGTAGTATGAGGCTGCTGCTTTAAACCCATGAAGAGAAAGAACTGTGAGCAATACCCCAGACAAATATAACTGGGACCCAGAGACAAGCAACAGCAAGACAACTGAAAATGACAACCTGCAAATCATAGTTTTACCATTTGGATGGAAATATAATTTTTATAAATAATAAATAATACATTTCAGCCATACAAATTCCCTTCAATGTAACGGGGAACATTGCTCTTTGGTTGAGCTAATTGCAACTCATGGACTTTGAAGGTCACAAGAAGAAATTGCTTCACTTTAATTGTCACAAGAAAAAACTAAAAGAAAGGTCAGGATAAAAAACAGACAGTTTGATGAGAGGTGAGACACTGATTTCTTTTCTGTGCAGTTTAATGTGACTGCTTCCTCTCTCATACGCAGGAAAGAGCTGATCTTGTCAGGAATAGCACCAGTCTCAGCACCATTAGTCTGTTGTACTTTTCCTGCAAGGTAGTATGGCAGGTACAAGGAGGGGAGAGGAGAAGGAAAGACCAACTACCCAGCACCAGAGTGGGTACAGTTAGAAAAACACTGAAGTTTTTTTCCATGTCAGTGTTACAGTAAAAAACAATTTTAACAGTGGTCCTCAGGTGATTTGACTTTGACATTGCTGGAGGATAATGCAGCACACATCTTTAAAACTAACTATTTTTAACCCAAACAACTGACACAATGGTACAACTTAAACAGGAGAGCCACATGTTAACAGTACCTATAACGAAACTGTGTTTCAGAGTCAAAGTTAGACACGTTAGAACAGGAAGGTCATTGGTTTAAGACCCTAGACTGCATCTGTTGTGTGTTCAGGAAGAGTAACTACAGTCAGGGAGCAGCATGACAGCACAGCAGCTGCTCTGCAGCCTGCAGGAGCTACTGCTGTTCAGACAACTTTTCCTCAGTAAATAAAGGTCACCCTAGCGCAGATGAGCCAGCCGACGTTACCTTGCTCATCCTCAGATGCTGCATTGTGTTGGTAATTGAATAGTATCGGCTATAATATCAGTTGATCATTTATCAGTGTAGCTTAATGTAATCCAATTTCAGCTTGGAGAAATTCCTCACTGTCCATCTTTTCTGATTTAATTAAAAAATAATCATCTCATTCAGCGATGACAAACAGTTCCTCAGCATCATTTTTTTTTTCAACAGCATTTCTTAGGTGGTTCACAGCAGTATTTAATGCTTTGGATTTATTTTTTATTTAAAAAAACAAACAAAAAAAAAAAAAAACTTACCCCCTAACACAATCCCTCCACCATTTAATTCCAACAACCATTCACAATCATGTTTGGGCTAGTAATGCCACATGCTGTTTTGTAATTATTAGTTAGCTATTACTACTACTAATATTCAAAAATGAAGCTAAACATAAGGTCAGTCAGGAAGAAATGACCGTGAGGAAGGAGGCAGTGCTGTTGGCTACCAACCAACCTTACAGCTCCACATGTCGAAGTGTCCTTGAGCAAGACACTGAAGGGACACTGTAGGGTTAGGCATCTTGCATGTCAGCTCTGCTTTCATCGGTGTGTGATTGTGTTTGAATGAGTGACTGAGAGTGACAATTTCTATATGGCACAAATATCAAATGGCAGACTTAGTCAATTTGCAAGTAAAGTGCATTATCAATACATATTATGCACTTTTTCTAATATAAATGCAGACATCATGCTCATTGTGATCGATTTAGTGAGTGAGCCAAGTAATTTGATAAGAAAAAATCTAAAACCCACCACCAAGTCTTGTTCTTGTGTTTTGTTTATAGTAGACTAGTAAAAACATGCAAAGTGACAGTTATGTTATAGTAGAACTTAGAAATACAATAATGTAAACTATAAAACAAGAAACAACAAGAAAATATAAGATCGCACACGGCAGTAAGAGGCTTCCTCTGTGTCGCCAGCAGAGAAGCAGCTAATTGCTGTGTAAAAGAATTTCTAAAGTTGTCTCTCACTACTGCGCGTCTTGATCTTCAGAGTGGGATCCTCACTATGGGCATCAAAATTTACTCATTATATGGAATAATGAGTGAATTTTGATGTCCATGAGTTCACAGTTATCCTAATGAATCCATGGCATTAAATTCAAGAGTCATTGTGAATGTGGAGCCATTCATGGGTGCAGTAGAAAAGTAATTAACTCATAGTTGTTTTTTCTTCTTTTTGGTAATGATGCAGAGCAAACTGGGGCAGCAGACGAATGTGAAATATGAAAAAGTAAAAAAAAAAAAAAGATGAAGTGGTTACCATGGCAAAGCCAACATCAGCTTTCTTGAGGGCGGGACCGTCGTTGGTGCCGTCTCCTGTCACTGCCACCACCTGTCGGGTTTCACCCACGGTGCTGTCAATGATGCCTAATCAACAGAGGGGAACAGAAATGAGCACATGAATATTTTTGAAAACATATGAAAAACAAATAAATTCTCTCCTTTTCTCAGTTTTAGCTTTAAGTGAAAACCATTTATTGTTTAACCAAGCAGCTATAACATGATGCCACGTGATAATAAAATAACACTGAAACACGTCATGCTGTATAATACTGAATTCAGGCTAGAATTAACCCACCTTTAACCAGAGTGTGTTTGTCTGTCGGCGAGGAACGAGCCAGAACACGCAGTTTGGGCCAAACTTTGTCCAGACGTTCTTGTTCCACCTAAAAATGCAATAGCAGTTGAATCAAATACTTGTGTACCAAACATGATCGAAGTATATACACACTAAATTTGTAGCAAATAATAAAAACATGAAATATTGACAATGCAAAGATAATTTGGTGATAAACATAAGTCACAATTTATTTTGTTTGTTTCTGTTGCACATCTATGGTAAGTTTTTCTGCTACCTACATACTATTATTTGAGTGTTTAAACTCCCAGGTAATAATATTTCTGAGTTTCAGCCTCAATCCAGTACGACGAGTATATGAGAGTTTATTAATATTATATAATATTAAACTCACTGCTTTGTTCACATGCACCATCTCTGATGATGCTGTTACAACATAACCAAGACAACTTTAATCAAAACACTGTTATTCTGTGCTGCGGTTTAGGGTAGCATTGGAGAACACTATTACATGATACAAGGTGTTTGTCCCTCGCTGCGCTATTAAATTAACAATCATCACTTGTATGGATTTATTTTAAGAGTAAACACTGGTTCAATTACATATGATTGCATCATGAAATCAGAAGGGATACATAGTAAATAATTATAGCAAAAACTTGAAGCTCCTCACTGTACAATTGTCTAATAGTTAAAAAGAAGTAACTTCCATCTTCTGAGAAAGATATAAACTTTCAGTTATGTCATATGTGAATAGTAACTCCAACACTACAATCAACTTGCACATAAATGTTGCAACAGCCTGCTGGATTCCTAATGGGATCCACATGTTGCTAAAGGTCAAGGCTTTATAAGACTTAAATTTTTAATTCAGCATTGGCATGGAAGCTGGCTAAGGTAAACTGTGGTAAGACTTGGTCCTCGCTGTTGCTTGCCTCACCTCTCCCTTGTCATTTCTGATCTGACAGTTGAACTCTTTTCCCTCCAGACAGAGGAAGTCCTCCCCGGGCAGCAGGATGCCACACTTGGTTGCGATGGCACGGGCAGTGTTGATGTTGTCTCCAGTGACCATACGTACAGTGATACCTGCACGCTGGCACTTTTCAATAGCCGCAGGCACCTGGAAAAGTGTCAGTGTAGTGAAGGTGATTATACAAAGCTTCAGTCTTCAGGGTGTTATTAGTTGACTGTACATGCAGACTACATGCTGCTCCATCACACTCTTGCCATATTTCAAAATATAAAAAGTAAATATGTAAGTAATTGTGTCACAGGTTGGGTAGGGATAAACATTGAGCTGCTCACTGTCTCCTGCTGCTCTGCAGTTATTTCCATCCTGCCTGTGATCTTTGTGCTCTGACATTAAAGCAGCAGGCAGCAGCACTGCTGCTCTCTGAGCTTCATTATAGGCTTCATTTAACACTTCAGAGCATCCAGATCTGACACACCTGACTCCCATCATTCTGCGTGTTAGGACAATACTGTTCAATTACCTCAACACCTTTGTGAACTTTTGAATGTTTTATTTTATGTTTTACATTTTCCTTACAACACAAATATTCTAATATCACGTTGAGCAGCCTGTCAGATTAGTTCAGATGCACTCTTGGTAGATTCCAGCCCCATGTTCCCTGCTGTCACCAGACTGAAGTCACTTTAATACTGGAGGAAGCTGCAGCCACATTGAGCTGCATGCTCTAACTGATCCTCATCAAAGAAACAAAACCACCTTTTCATGTGCAACCATGCCCATTTATACAATTCATGGTGTCTAGATACAAAAAAAGGCAAAACACAAAGAGCTTTTAAAGAGAGAAAGAGCCGGATCTGCTGTCATTCTGCAGGTTTGTATAGACATCTCTCTATAAGCATTTTAGAAATGTGGAATTATGTAAATATCTTACTTAAATGTGACACTGACAAAATATGAGTTTTTACTCCTCCTCTAGCTTAATACATTA
Source organism: Helostoma temminkii (assembly GCA_900302695.1). Lineage (NCBI taxonomy): Eukaryota > Metazoa > Chordata > Actinopteri > Anabantiformes > Helostomatidae > Helostoma > Helostoma temminkii. The sequence continues at coordinate 251,723 of OMLM01002619.1, forward strand.
TTATTCATATCCCAGTCAAAGAGGGAAACAATGGGTCATGAATAGAAAAATCATTTTCATGAATGATGGAATCTAGGTTTTTGTTTCTTTGTTTGTTAGTTTTTTAAACACTAAATCCACTACAAGTCAAATCACTTTATCACACACTTGAGTAGAATTAATTCTGGTAAAAGTCCAATGTAGTGGTGATGCAGTGTCAAAGTTTTTTTAATTTTATCTTAGTTTGATGAATAGTTTAATAACGTCTTGCTGCCTCCCTGCTGGTGCACAAAGTGTTATCAATGACTCAAACTAAGAGGTTACCACACTTTAGATAATTTCATTCTGTCCTCCACGGCTTTTCCACTGCTTCCCACTGTGAATGAGTGTTTGTGCTCAACTCTCATGCCAAGACAGCACTCATGACTAAAACATTTTTTCCTGCTCTGCTAGTCTTAACTCCCTGATGTTTTCAGCACCAACAGAAGAACTAGACTTAAAAAATACTCCAGATTTTTGCTTATTTACAAACAATCTCTATTTAAATGTCTTTCAAATCTTCCCACTCAGGCCGAAAAAAATTCAACTGGATTTAAAGTGAGTCTTCATAAACGTCATCCAAGTCATGTTTATCCAAAGGTTCTGTTAAATAGCAACTAGAATTGTTTTTAGTTGTGAAGATGTTTCTTAACTATATAAACAGGAAACCTGATTTTCGAAATCAGGGAAACCCGATTTCCCTAGGTAAATTTCTCCCAGAGAACATTGATTACCACTGCATGTAAACGGGTAACTGGCTTTCTGATGGGTTTTTCACAGGAGCGCAGGTGATATACGTCTATACATCTAAATAAGTCACCTTTCACTGGGCATTAATTTAATTCAATTAATTCAGTCAGCTGGAGCTTTGAAATGCAGCGCTGGTCCGTCTGCATGTCTCTCCCCCCTGACTCCGACACGGACACGTACACGTAGACACACACACACACGTACACAAACACATACACACACACACACGGAGAAAAGAACACGTCCAGTATATCAGTCTGTTCTGTCTCTGTACACTTAAAATCTGTGAACCATGATTCCAAAACAGCCAGAGTTAGGGGAGAAATCAGATTACTCCTCTGCTGTATGTATACGCAGATTTCCAGTAATCAGGTTACTCAACTTATATGTCAACTCATTCCCCTATTACCAAGGAAAGCTATTTTCCCCAAGTAATTCGATTTCTCAACTGCATGTAAATGCAGTCATGACCACCTGAGACCAGGTGTGAATGATTGTGAAACTGCCTGAGCAGTAATGAAGGAACTGCACTGTAGATCGGTGACAGATTGTGCCATAAACACCCTCCTCGATTTAACAATGGCCATTCAATCCTGCAGTAAACAGCTTCTCTAGTTGTCCAGAATATGAACATTGCTGTCTTCAAAGGAGTGGTCCAAAAACAAGCTAACTAAAAACAAGACCAGTTGCTAATGAACAGAACCTTTGGGATCGAGCACTTCAATTGTTACATCTTAGCAGGGTGCAATTTTTTAAGGTTAAGTTTATTTTTGTTTGATCCTAATGCCCCCTTCCTCCATTTTCAAACAAAGTCTTGATGTTTTAATGTTTATTATATCTATCGGTGTTTGTTTATACTTTCAATAGTGTTTTGCGGAGTGCCTTATGATTGCTAGAATTATAAGGCACACAAACTTTAAATAAAAGCCTAATTGATTGCTCATATGCTTGCATGTCATATAATGACACCAAATGTTCCATTGTTGACTGACCTAAATCTTAAAGTTCACCAATAATTAACATCCCCACAGAGGTGAGACAGCATGGATGAGTTTTCTGTGCAACCACGCCTGTACCTCAGGTCTGACGGGGTCCTCGATGCCGACCACGACGATGCAGGTGAGATCATTCAGAATGTCATTCTCGCTGTCCCAGTCCGGTTCTCCAGCCTCAGCAGGAAAATCCCTGTAAGCCACACAGATGGTCCTCAGCCCATCACAGGCCATCGGCTCAATCACCTTACGCACCATCTCATCGCGGTCCTTTAGCTTGAAGCTGCGGGGCTGGCCCTGGGAGTCCAAGATACGAGAGCATCTACAAGAAGAGAAAGAGAGGGTGGAAAAAGATTATAAGGCAGACATATCTAAGCAAGTAACAAATGACATCATGACTTCGTCTAGGTGTCTGTGATTTGATATCTTCTTACTTCCTCAGGATGATCTCTGACGCTCCTTTGCTGTACATGCGGAAGCCTCCATCAGCGTTCTTTAGTACCGTGCTCATGGACTTGCGAGATGAGTTGAAGGTGTAAACCTTATAGAGTTTCTCTTCGGGGACCTCGTCTCTGATTGGTTGATAGTCCCTCTTCAGGTCCAGGACTAAGCCCAGTAGAGCACACTCGGTTTTGTTGCCGACATGGCGGGGAAGGCCGCCTTCTTTCTCTGGAGGCTGAGATGGGACATGGGATTCATATGTGATGTGAGAGTTTAGAATCAGATTCATGTGATCACAAGGATTGAACACAGTGATACAGCAGCTCAGTTAAGTTTGGTTTTAACAGTTATCATTTCTCTTGAACTCTTCAAGTGATAGCAACGTGCATGTGGCTGCAGGAAGAGAAATATTCTCTATACAAAGAGTTTGGAGTTTCACAGATCTGATATTGCTTTTTACAAGTGAGAGTAAAAGTCAGAGATGTTTCACTTCACTTAAGAAGATTATTGTGACCCAAATGACTGTAAAAAAAATTAATCTTAAGACTTTTAACTAATGCTAGCTGTATTTGGGCCTCAGGCAGGAAGTGTAAGACGCCTGAGTTGTTCTTTAACGTAGGTTAAATTTAAGGTTAAGCTTGCAAGATGTTAATACAATGTTTTAACAACTGACAAAAAAAGAGACGGTCTCTCTGCTCCACTACGTCTATCTTTGCAAGGACATGTTTCTGAAGATTTCTTCCAGCTCTCTCCTCTTCAAAATGCTCTTTTACACTGGGTTTTTAGCTCTAATGTTATTTACTATACTAAAAAATAAAATGACTATTACATGTCATATATTTTAGAAATGTGCTATGTGGAAATATTAGCTTCTCATACAACAATTCTGCAGCCTGTAAACTCTTATTCGAAAGGTATATTTCTGTGACAGATGGTCCGTTTCTGTCTGGACCTGTGTGATCCTGCCCAGTCTACACATTAGTCCAGTAACATCTGGACACAACAGGTCGCCACTTAGAATGCTTATGGATTTTGCACTGTATCCCAAAGGTTCTGTTCAGTAGCAACTGCACTTGTTTTTAAGTTCTGACGTTTCGCCTTCCATGCAGAAGGCTTCCTCAGTTCACTCAGTTCCTCAGCCTCTGAGTGGACACCAAAACGTGTTCAGAACTAAGAAACAAGTCCAGTTGCTAATGAACAGAAACCTTGGGATACAGTGCAGGACTCATAGTCGCAGTTTCAAAGTTTAAACCTTTCGCTCATCTCCTGTTCGCTCATGTACGTTCAGTCTCCTCTACCTGGCAACTCAACAATTTGCAGTACTGCAGTACCATTTTAAAATGCTTAGTGTCAGTGCTACATATTGTTTCCTTTAGGTTTAGGTGCACGTTAGTACTGATAGAGCTGTCATGGTGGAGGCCTCACCAGGATCTTGGTGGTGTACGCTGAGTTGATGGAGATGCTGTTGACCATCAATTCCAGAGTATCTGGTTTGATGGCTTCTGGTTCGGGGACAGTCTTGTAGTGGGTATCGCCGATGTACGCTTGTACCACCGTCATCCGGTTCATGGTCAGCGTACCTGTCTTGTCTGAGCAGATAGCAGTGGCATTGCCCATAGTTTCACAGGCATCCAGGTGACGCACCAGGTTATTGTCCTTCATCATTTTCTAAAAGATAGAAGATGAGATTAGAGGCTGAAGTTTGCTTTTTAAACCTTCTGTACATGGTTTGGATGTTGATTTCAAATAATTTAAATAAAATTGTAATTCTGTAAAAACTTAAAAATCCATTATTGCCATCATCCCCTTGATTTCTCAAGAAGCTTACTTTGACAGAGTAGGCCAGAGAGATGGTGACGGCGAGTGGAAGCCCCTCAGGAACAGCCACCACCAGCACTGTCACACCAATGATAAAGAACTTCACAAAATACTGGATGTAGATGGGGGTGCACTCAGCCAGCCAGGGGCGACCCTGGATCCCAAAGGTGTCAATCACAAAGTAAAGGATGAGGATGATCACAGTCACAGCTGACATGATGAGACCTGGTTGGAAAGAGCAGATTGAGTAGAGTTTAAACACAAATTATTTTCCAGCCAAGACAATTCAGGAGTTTATACAGGATATAAAAGCTAAAATCATAATGGACAGCACCTTTAAACTTCAATCTGGATCTGAAAAACCACCAGGAGGCCATGGATATCCACTTTATTACAGTGTGAGGTATGAATGACACAATTACAATGATAAGCTTCTTATAGTTTTTGGAACACTTTAAGATTTCATAGTGGATTCAAGGACAATCTGCCCTCTTCTGAAAGGTGGTGACAAGTCATGTTGTTGGAAAATTTAATTCAAAAAAATATTGTTGTTTTGCGCTTTAAAAAAATGTTTGTGGGTAGACATATCTGTGGCCCTATTTCCATTACATGAAGGGCCGTTTATTAACGAAGCTGTCTATGGGTGGTGCCCCCATCCCCTCCTCCTCTGTGTCCTGAAAGCCCCTCAGTGTATTAAGGTCGATTGAAATGACACAGAAAATACCTTCAATTCCGGGATAAATCATGTTCCCAATAAAACTGAGTGCATTATGACCGTCAGGCCCGACTGCCTGATCACTTTGTGTGTTATTAAAGCAACAGTCACACTTTTTTTTGGAAATCCTCTTGGTCTTTGCTTCCTCAGAGTGAGAAGAAAAGGTGTGTGTTCATCAAAGAGATGTCCAGGACGTGTTAGCCTAGCTTAGCACGATGACTGGCTAAACGCATCACAAAAAGCGTGATACAAACTGAAGCAGAAATTCTTGTGTGTACATGGACAACTGAAGTCACCTAACAGAGGAAGAATTAATTGTGTGGGATAACATTTGCAGTCAAATCACAGCTACACTTCCCGTAGTTCACAGAAACACAGGGTTTATCTAACCTATGTCAGGTCAGCTTCATTTTTGCCATGCTAGAAGATGAATTCATTTGTCTTTATTTGAGACTGAAATATCTTAAAAAAAAAAAAAAGGATATTGTGGATGTACTGTATTTTAGGTATAAGCAATGTAAAAAATGATAAATTCTGCAGTTGAATGGCCCCTTGATTATTAATGGACTTCATGGTTACTTTGATTTTGTCTACTACATGTCCTCAGCCTTTTTAAAGAATTTTGAATAAATACATGTTGTTACAGGAGGCTAGGCTAGCAGTTTTTTGGTATGCTAGGCTAAACATGACCTGGACCTCTCTGTGTACTGCAAGTCAAGCTGAAGTTGATTTGAAACCTCTGACTCTGTGGCAAGTGTACAACAGGACAGTTTCATACAGTGTTATTAACACAGGTGACGTGCACTATACTGCATGTTCCTACACGTTTATCTGTTAGTGTATGTGTGTGTGAGCTACTCACCAGCCTTCCCAATCTGTACAGCCAGCCTGGTTAGTTTGCCCTGCAGCACCGACTTCTCCTTCTTGGTCACATTGACCTTCTTCACTGGTTTGGCCTCCTCTTTCTCCTCCTTCTCCTCTGACTCTGCGGCCTCATCACTCTTCAGCGGCTGGATCTCTAGGGCAATGCCATCCTGGGTCTTGGCTGAAGGAGGAGGAGCAGGGGATAAGGTGGTGTGTGTGGTGGGGGGTAGAGGGC
>OMLM01002619.1:265299-277487 GCA_900302695.1 Helostoma temminkii
ACACACGCATGCAGGCACACACACACACACACACCCACCCAGACACACACACACACACACACACACACACACACACACACACCCACCCTCCCAGACACACACACACACACACACCCTCAGCTATTTATTATTCCATTGGTGGTTTGTGATTGATGACCTAGACTGAACTGCTGCAAAAGTGTGTGTTGGTGTGTTTGCACATATTGAGGGCTCCTAGTCCTGTAAGATAATCAGTGGGTGTGACTCTACAAGAATGTCTGAATATGTGTGAATATGTGTGTATGTGTGTGTGTATTGATGCGGATAGATGCAGCCATGTGTGACAGTGAAATCTGCTGTTATCAGAACACAAGAGACACAACAATGTGTGTGTATGTGTTCTTGTTCTTCCACCTTTGCGATGGACAATTAATGTCTCAGATGTGATGGGTGTGGACAATTGTAACAGTTTTTTGGAAAGTCAAGCCATTTTGTTCAGTGTTCACTTTATCTAAAGATCTTTTGAGTGTTTGGGAACATATTACTGTATGTGAATGAGGGTGCTCACAAGCGTAAAGTACAGACACATTTATAAACTCTAATCTAAATGTTCTCTTCTGCTGCTCATTCTTCACCTACAACTGAGAAATTGTGGTTCTCCTCATTAGGAATTCATGACTTGTTTGGTGTTAAAGCCGTTGACTGGGGTCCGAAATGCAAAACCTGAGTGTCTCTCTCCGCTGAGCTGGTACATTCAGCCAGTTCACAATGAATGCCTGACAAACTCAAACTTTAGCCAGTAAAACAAATGATAAGACAAAAACAAACTAAAGAAAAAAACATGAGTAAAAGGGGGTTAGCATGATCACAAGCAAATCAAAAGCAATAGAGACCGACTGCAGAAGCCTTTTGGTTTATATCAAACTGCTCTATGACAATGAAAGGATCATCTGGACTTTGGCTTTTAAAAGGTTCCATTGCAAAACGCAGATGTAAGTAATCAGGGGGAAGCATGTTCACCTATTTAACCAACATGATACTGTTTCCCAAATCAGTATCCCAGTATAGTGGCCATAAACTGCTGAGAATAAATGAGACCATGATGTAGAAGGCCAACTGCACAGATTTCTGCAGGGTAGGTTCAGTGTGGAAATGTGTAATGTAAAAAATGTACAAATAAAAAAAAAAAAACTACAGTTTGTCAAGCATCTGTCCAGCTTCCTGGCATCTATTCAGTTCAAGAGAGTCTTGTTAACAGCCGTTAACAATGCAACTTATTATTTTTAAGTCACTGGCAGATTGGATCAGATCTTCCTACCTAGTTAATCAAAGTTAGTTAGTTATGACTTAAGCTAAAGAATTTATGTTGATATTTTCTGATAGATACTATACTGTTTGGCATGACTTGTGTTTGTAGCACATTCTGATGAGCTACTGTGTACGCATGTGTCACCACATCAACAGTCAAGTTAGCATCCTCACCAACTGGTGAGGACATGGAGACTCAAGGAAAAATGCAGCAGGGGCCACTTGTTTATCTCTAGAGTTGCAGTTCAGCGTAATGTTGAGAACAAATGACTACACAAATTAAACTGTTTGGATGTAGTGTATCTATCATAGCGTCACATATATAAGCCAAATAAAAAAAATAGCAAATCCAAACACTGACAAGGCTGCCATGATTTGTTATTGATACTGGGCTGTGAATGGATAATCACTGTTGATTAAGGAATTTAGAAAACAAATTTGTGAACTTGCTGCACACTTGTCACACACGGTCCTTACAGTCAGATATTTTAAGATCACGTCAGTAACATCATCACTGCTGGTCAACGCATCTGTGGTCTCATTTATTCACTAACAAAGCTGAATAATGTTAAAAATGCTACAGTTTGACCGTTCAAACATCTCTGCTGTTATCAGCCCAGACTGCATGAACTCTACCTGCTGACAGAGTCAGCTAGTGTGACAGGAGAAACTTCAAATCAGCACCATGATAAAAATATGCAAATATTACAAATCTGTACTGTGCACATGGTAGAGTAGCAATATGCAGAAGCTGACACGGTGATAAACACCTTTCTAGCCAAACTTTCCTCCCAACACTTCACACAGTTACTTCCTTTGTAAGAGTTGTGGGGCTTTTTTGCAGACGTGTGATACAGGATTAGTTTCATTCTTACTTTTCTTGACCTTCTTCTCTTCATCGTTCTCGCTGGCGCCCAGCAGAGTAAAGATGATGCCAGTTTGAGAGTTGAGGCCGACGGCAGACACCACCATCCTGCCTGATCCCTCCATCACATGGGTTCCTGTGAAAAGATTCAACAAGCTACCAGTCAAAAAACTTGAAACTTAAACTTGTCTTTTTTGTCACACTGTTTGTTTTAATTTTAAACTATCAAATATTGGTGATTTTATCTTTTAAGCAGCTGCATCATTAAATACCAGTGTTAGTATTTAGGGTGTATTTCTGTTTTCTGACATTTTCAGTGTGTTTCCATGTCATGTGACTGTAAACAGACACTCACCAGACAGCAGCATGGGGTCCTTCTCCATTGACTTGCGGACTTGGTCAGATTCTCCAGTCAGAGAGCTCTCATCAATCTTCAAATCGTTGCCTTGGATCAGGATCCCATCAGCAGGCAGAAGGTCTCCTGCAGGTACAGAAACCAGAAGTCAGATGGTTTTATAAAAGGATTGTGTTAGAACCTGCACTTATTTACTTCTAAAAACATAATTCAGATTGCCTTCGTAAAGCCAAAATAAGCCCAAATTCATATACCATTGTTCTGCTCATGTGGCAGACACATCTAAACAATAAGCAGGAAGGAAACTCTCGCATGGCACTTGTTTTTTTTTCTTGTTTCCAAACTCATCAAAAAATTTGGAGCAAAGCAACAGTTCCTATAACTCCTATAATATTATACTGTTGCTCCTTTCCCTTCCCATTGTGTTTCTGCAACTACGTATTAGTGTCTGGGACACATCACACTGCCTCTTTGGTCTTAAGACACCTGCAGACTACAAGATTTCAGCAGTCTTCTAGGTTTACTGCAAGCCACATCGTGTGACGTGGAACTATTAAACTTGGATACAACATGAATTTTCATGTATGTAGACTGTAAAATGGTCAACAACGTCTTCAACGTGGTTGATCCATCTGCGCCGCTACATTTATAAACAATAAAGTCTTGTGTTGCGTTTATCCGTGCATCATTTCGTGTAGATTTCTGCAGTCACACTCCTAAATTTCTGACACCGTCAGAATTTTGTCACAGACCATCTTGGGTAGTAAGACTGTGACAATAGCTGTCTATGAACCTGTCTCACGTTGTGATGCAAGACCACCATTTTAGAGAAATGATATCGCCATGTTTGGCGACCTTTTGTCGGGGTTGAGCCAACACAACCCAAGAAAGACCAAAATGTCCAGATCAGAAAAAACTGACCTGCACTCGACTCAACACTTTTTTGGAATGAATTGGGACACAGGCTATAAGCCAGACTTTATCATCCATCAGTTGCTGACCTCAATGTTCGTGTGGCTGAATGGGAGCAAGTTCCTGCCGCCAGGTGTTTTGAAATGGCCTAGTCAAAGTCCAAACCTCAACTAAAATAAATGCTGTGGCAGAACCATAAGACATAAGCAAATCCTTAAAACCCTGACACAGAGAACTCAAAGAGGGTGCACTAACTTTTACACATGACCGTAATGTATTTCAGTTTGATGATCTAGCCTGGTAACTGTGGTCTCATACCATATTTAATCTGAGCGATGTCTCCCACCACAATCTCAGCCACAGGGATCTGGATGACCTGGCCTTTGCGGATGACAGTAAACTTTTGTTCCTGCTCAATGCGACTCTGCAGCCCACGGAACTGCTTCTCCTTTGACCAGTCGTTGAAAGCCGTCACCAGCACCACAATAATGACCGAAAATAGGATGGCGGCCCCCTCGATCCATCCAGCCTGGGACTCGCCCTCATCTTCAACACCGCCTGAAACCTGGCCGCATGCTGCAAGAGCACAAAGTGTTTGATTAACCCAATTCATTTTCACCATATAAATAAACATCCACATTGGCATGAGCAGCATACAATACTGCATACATATGTACTACACACAAAATATTTAAGGTAGTGTGAAAATAAATAAAAACAGAATGAAAGCATTTATTTACGTTATATAAAAGTGATTATTTGAATATGTTGACGCAATAAAAAGTTGTTTTTTATTGAAAAATGTAAAATCCCCAGAGGGTACTAAAACTCTAATTTCTTTTATTTTACAAGTAACTGAGTTCAGACTCCGACTGCACTGACCTTCACTGTCACCGCCTGGTGGATGGTAGAAAGACAGGCCCAGCGAGATAATGGCAGCGATTTCCAAGATGATAAGAGTGACATCCTGCAGAGCCTCCCACACCAGCTGCAGAAATGTCTTGGGCTTCTTAGGCGGGATAAAGTTCTGTCCGAACGCTGCATGACGTTTCTCAAGATCGACAGGGTTACCAGAGAGACCTGCACAAACAAACAAGACATTAAGTTTCACTTCAATACAATACTTTTCTAAACACCCTGCTTTGGCTTGAATCAAGGTGGTGTGGAAAGTAACGCTGAAACACAAGATATGACACAAATGACTTTCATGTGTGGATGGAAGAGAAAAGCACTGCTGCACTCAGTGGTCACTGTATTAAATAAACCTACAGCACGAATAATGCAATGAGGCCATTGGAAAACAAATAAAAATGGCAGGCTCACACAACTGAGGGCCATGACACACCAAGGTGACATCTAGAAATGAGAGACGACTGAGGCCAAAAACTGCTGGCGAAAGTCTGTATTTACTATTCAACAGTGGAAAGCTGAAGAAGACCTAGAACTGCAGTTATAAACAATAATCACAGCAGCACTTGGCACTGTTTGCTAACTATATTCACAACACTTTAAATCACCACAGGCAGTTGATAGCTACTAAACGAGCCTGATAAGAAGCAAAAGGCACCGGGGCTCATTTCTCTTCTTGTGCATCCATATATTATCCAAGCCTTTTTTTCCCCTCTTAAAAGTTACAGGGGTGCTGGAGCCAATCCCAGCTGTCATTGGGTCAGAGTGGGTACACCCTGGACACGATTCACACTCACAGCAATTGCCATCTTAGAGTCACCAATTGACCCAATTAAATGAGCTTGGACTGTGCTAAAAAACTCACACAGGCACAGGGAGAACATGAAAATGACCAGTGGATTCAAACCCAGGTCCTTCTAGCCCTGAGGCAACAGCGCCATCGACTACACCACTGTGGCACCCTCTTCTCGTGCAGTGCTAAACACTGAATCAGTGTGGTTTTTCGCACTGATGGGTCAGCTGCTGATTCAATGTGCTGGATCATTTGAAAAGCAACTAACAGGGGTCTGACTAGTGCGAGTGGTGCAGGAGACAGTGCAAAAATGAGGCTGACAGACGCTCATGGACCACTCAACATTGGCCAATGGCTGACTGTCAGCTTGATGCATCATGGTATAAGTATAATCACTGGCATCAATAAGCACTGTGTACGATCTCACATTAAAGGGGATTAAAAAAGAAAAAAATAAGTGTCTAAAAACAATCCATATGCCTCCACAGTACATTTCCTGTCTGCCATTTTATTTTTTGTTTCCAAAATCAGCAAATGTGAAAAAATCTACAATGGAACAAAACAAACAAAAATTCATGACCTGTACATTACTTTCTGCTAAGAAACCCAAAAATGCAATGCTTAATATTTTATATTTCTTATAATTTATCCAACTCTATAGCCAACACTGACGATGCAAAATTATGATAATTGTGTGAAAACATAAGATTTGTGTTAAGTAAAGTCCTGGATTACTATTAAGACCCTTCTACTGGTCTGGAGTGTATAGCTACTATGTTAATTACTGTGCAGTGTTTCATATAAAGATTTCATATTGATCTTCACTAGTACAGCAATGAAGCATGAAGGCATGAACAAGGGTACTGTGACTAATTTGACAGTTGCTCGCTTCAGTGAATCCAGTTTCCTTTTTGTGTTTTAAACCACTGGAAACTCATCATCAATCATTTTCTTATTTATAATCAGTGTGAGTGAATTTGTTGTACAGTGCTGTTTTTCTCAGTTTCACAATTGCTTCAACTTTATCTTGTTACAGACACAGGCAAAGCAGAAGATGCACCACAGTTATAAACAGGCAATATTTTACAGATTTCTGTGAACAGTAATCTTGAAACATGACCTACTTTGGATGCAGTGAAAGACTGCATTGTTTCCATATACAGGATAGTGTTTATATGGATGAATCACCAAAACAGATTGTACCACTCAAAGAAGTTTTTGTGATCATGATCTCCTCCTCTGTGTCTGAGATGCAATAAACATCTAAAAAAATGTTTATGTGCAGCCATATAAATTAGAAAAATAATCCTCATTATCATAGGTGAGTGATAAACAGCTGTAAGTTGTATAGTTCTCCAAGTAACAACTAAACATGTTTGTTGTGTAGTCCAATTGCAAAAAGTAAATATTAGGTAAAAAAATTTTACTGTATTCATCAGAAGAATGACAATACCCCTTGTGTCAGCACAAGGGACATTGAGTGCTAGTGACAAGTTCATGGCAGCCTGAACTGATGTGACCCTCCACTGTCAATACAACACAACCTGAGCTGACCCACATGAGGACACTGAACATCTCCGTTAAAACATTATTTGTAAATTAGCGATTACTTACTAAAATACATCAATAAAATCATTATTGCAGCTCTACACTCAGACAACCATCCTGCAAGTGAGTGAAAGTTTGAATACTCTAAATAAAATGGAAAATATACTATAAAATATACTGTAATATACTCTCACACAAAAAGCCTTTAAATAGCAGTTACACAATTATTTCAGTTAATTGAAAAATCAGACTGGGGTTTTGCTTCTGGTCCCTCTACAGATATATCTTCTATAATCCTCTGCCCACTGAAGACCAAACAATATCTCAGAGTTAATGATTCCAGAGCCTTGAGTGTCATTTTCCAGCTGTGACTCACATCTAACTCCTCAATCATTCTCCATATAAAGTCAACGAAAACAAAAACACATTGATGCTTATAAGAGAGCAAAGAATGAGGGCTTCATCTTTATGGCTCATTCTCCTCCTTTTGTTAAAACTAGGTGAAATTTAGATTTTAAAAAACATAATTTGCAGTTAATAATTAATTAATTGGGTAATCAACAGCTCCATCACCAGATGGATTTTCAGATACAAGCTCGTCAGCCACTGGACCTTGTTAACTTCAACTTTAGTAAATTGTATATTTGCTGAATTTTTTTAATTCTGTAGGGACACATCTGGATGATTTTAAGCAATCTGATTTTATTTATTTAAATATGATTTTTTGTATTTTTCCAGAGAATCTCAAAAATCTGTGACTTCCTCCGCATGGATGTGTGGGCAGCAACATGGCTGCTGTGGATTGCTTGGTGGAGATGGGAGATGTGCAGTGGAACGTGATTCGAATGTCAACAGACTGCACACCCAGTATTTCTCATTAAGGAAGACTCCGTAGGTCAGCATGAACACGAGCTCAAACATGTTTCTGTCTTCATATGTTTTAATAAAGGCCTCTCACTTCTGCTTCTCTCCACACAGACTGAATGAAGACTTTCCCCTGCTCCTCCCCCCCACGACTTCTTTCCATTTATCTCTCCTTTCTTTGGACGCAGTAATCTGGCAAAACCATCCATCCATTACACTAACGGCTTGTCCTCACGAGGGTCACGGAAATGCTGGAGTCTATCCCAGCTGTTACTGGGCAAAAGGCAGGGTACACCCTGGACAGTTTGCCACTCTATCAGAGGGTTGAAACATAGACATGAACCACACACACTCACACCTACGGTCAATTTAGAGTCACCAGTTAACCTAACTGCATGTCTTTGAACAGTGGGAGGAAGCTGGAGATCCCAAACCCACAGAGACACATGAAATCAAACCAGGGTCCTTCTGGTTGTGAGGCGACAGAGCTAACCACTAACTGTGTCGCCCCTCTGGCAAAACCAGCCAGTACTAATAATGCTGATGCTCTTCCTCTGCCCTCGGATGGACACTTATTATTATCAACACTGCAAACAAGGTTATGCCCATAAGGACACACTTGTTAACACAACATCATTGTGACAGCACGGGGCAGTTTGTTGAAAATAAAACAAAAACAAAACAAAAAACAAGTGCATCTGCTTAACAAGAGACCAATGCAAAAAAGGGCAAATGACCAGAATTGATTAAGAAAACAGTTTCATGTTCATTTATCATATCAACTGTTTTACTGATATATTCAGCACCAACATATTTGTTAGGGTTAAGGTTTTTCATGCAATCATAACATTTGTTTAGTTAAATGACAACACAAAATGAACCACTTTCTGCCAGAAATATTTAAAGTATTATTAAGAATCTAGATCTATCATTGTTATGACTTGGATGACTTTGGAAATGGCAGGACAATTGAAGATGGAGTGAGATAAAATGAGAGGAGCTGGGGCAATGAGGAAGCAGATCATTCATTCATGTCAGACATGACAGACCGAAAGCAGCAGACTAACCGTACAGCTTCCCAACATGTCTAACTGAGTATCTCTGGTTTACAGTTGAGGCAGAAGCAGGTTCACCATTAACCTTTGCACAAATATATTTTAAAAATAAACCATTTGTCAAAGTAATCATGAGAAACGCCTCATCACAGTGTGATCCTGTCAATGTAACATTAAAAAAACAGAATCACAGAACCTTTACAGGTTGTTTGAGCGACAGGAGTCCGTTTGTTCTGGTTTAACGTTGTGTTTGTGACAACGGGTTTCATCTGGTGCTTGGCATCGGTTTGTTGTGTTGGTGAACGTCCCTGTGGAGATGCAGATTAAAGCTCGGAGATGATAACAGTAACAGCAGAGCAGTTTGCTGCACACTCGCCTGTCACTGATGTTTATTTATTTCAGCTTCTAGTGGAAATGGACTCCACTGGTCCAAACAGAGGTCTCTTCCAGTTCACAGCTTTGTCAACCAACATGCAGCTTCATCTATACCATACACACTATGTACTTTTATTTATTCTCCCTCTTGTTTTTATACCCAGCTCTGACACTTTGCTAAACAAGTGATGTTAGCACCACGCTTCAGTCCAGCTGTATGTGACTGACTTCTAAACCAAACTAAATTGCATATAAAATATTCACAAAAATGCAGATAAATGCAATCAGTTTAAAGATGAATTGAGGAGAAATTCTTATTCTGAGGCTTAATGGATCATAAAGTTGACCTACATTCTGAAAATTAAATATGAATTTAATTAAAACATTTAATTAAACAATTTGCAACTTCAGTTAGTGAGGTTAAAAAAAAAAGAAAACACAAATTATTCTGCAAAGGTATTCAATGTTTCAGTGTTTTTAGACCACTGAGGCTTACATTTCTCTTCTAAGCTTGTTTCTAAATGAGTGTGCTCATGTCTGACTGGCACAGTGCTGATTTTACCCAGATGGAAATGGTTTCCAGCCCATTTCCACAAAATGGCACATGACCTTGATTTAGCCCCTGTAAGGATATCTTTTACAAGTTGTGCATTTCACAGTCACAGATCCACTGATGGAAGTATCTTTTAAACTTTTAAGCTCAAAAAAGCAACATCAACCTGGTATGATGGATAAATAAATAAATAAATAAAACAGTGTGTTATTCAGTCAAACCAAAACTAAGACCTATTAAAGGTCATAAAAACTGTGAACTTTACATCTAATATGATTTATATTGGATTTTATGGAAGACACTTTTTTGGTGCTAGTAGGACAGAACACAATTTTTTTAGGGGTGGGGTAGTGGTAGCATGAAGTCTGGTGAAGAGCAAGCAGAAAAAATGAGTGTGAATTTTAAGCAGAGACCAAACAACATGTTGCTCTGCAAATTAGAAATCATAACAACAGTACCACCGCCATGCAGGTGTTAGACAGAGACCATCGTATTTTTCGCCGCATGCTCTCTGTCTGCTGGTGGGAGTGTGCTCTTCTGTGTATGTGCGCATGTGTCTATTTGTATATCTGTGTCCGTATTGGAGCGGAACTCCGTCGTGTGTGATAACAAGCGAGCACGTGCAGAAATGCCGTCATGTAAATACATAAATAACATCAGTTTATTTAGTTTGTTTAATAAAATAACAAAGGGAAGGTAACCTTAAATGACTTCTGGTGTGATCTGGCGCTATACACAAAATACAATTACACAAAATTAACTTGACTTTCTAGGAGGAGAGGGGTGTGCCCCTAATATAATGGTAGGGGAAATGCTGTTGATTATATTTATTTTACTTAATTGAAGAACTTTGTCTATTTAAAATTCAGTATAAAACTGTGTTTTAGACCAGAAGCTATCTAAAGGAGAATAACTAAGCAGCATTACAAACAAACCATTATAACAGCATTTGTGACTGTAAACTGCCCTTTTTTGTAAAGAAACAGAAGTGGATAGAGACTGAATTGCCTTTTTATAAACGCCATGTGTGACATGTGACCATGTGGATAGTTGTCACGGTAACACCTCCTGGTCCACCCCCTTTATCGACACAGTAACAGGAAGTCAACCTGGTTATTATTACACTTCATCTACTCTAACTGTCCCTTTAGACTGCAAACGTCCAACTAATAAGAACTATTCTGGTAAATGCTCCTTTAAAAGTGGTTCCATACTATACAATACGTCAATATCATATATTATTTAATGATTTCTAACAACAGTTGCTGACAATTTAAACACGGACACAGTGGAGTCAGGCTGTCTCTTAGACATTTCCTTTTGGCCTTTCTAGACAAATGTTTTCTCCACTGTGCTAAAAAATGCATAAAGATGACAGGTAACAGCATTCAACAGTACGTGGTGACATGTATGTACAAACACATATCTGAAGTGGCCAAGTGCATCAGTATAAGCACCAATAGAGGTATGGACATTTTCTCAATTACTGTCCTCAAGTACAGTTTTGAGGTACCTGTACTATACTGGACTATTTCCATTTCATGTTACTTTTACTCAACTTCAAATCAAAGTATTGTACTTTTACTTTTATTTTACATTCATTTCAGTATTAATTACATTAATTATTCCTTAAAATCACCACTTTATCCCAAAGGGTTATTCAAGTCATAATTCCATCTTCTGCTCCCAGCTGATTCCAACACAACCCGCAACTAGACCCCAGGGATTTCATCCTATTTTCGTCCTATTTTCTTGTCCGCCCTTTGAGTTCAAAAGCTGCTCTCGTAATTGCGGTCCAACTACCAAAACTCTCTTATGTTAAGTTCTTACGGTGCACATACATTAATCCCTCCTTAGTGATATGACATTCTGTATTTTCAAAGATGACTGGATATTTATGTTGCAGACAGTTAAAATAACATAATGGAATGAGATGCACAAACTGGAGGTGAAAGAAAAAGGTAAATGCACACTCCACGTACATCAGTTGTCCTCAGGATGAATCCCAAAGTCCTTAACAATCTTGGGACGTTTTTTTTTTTCCTTTAGGCAATAGCCAAACCCAATTCCTTCTGTTTTCTAATAAAATGCAATATAATCTTTTTTTCTTTGTTTGTTGAAGAAACCGACAGAAGCATCTTGGTTGATAAAAGAAAATCTGATTGAACAAAACTGCTCTACAGGAGATAAACCTCCCTTAATACAGACTCCTTTGCTGCAGCATGATGCAATGCAATGAGCTTCAGCAGTCCTAAGGCTTAAACAACCCCGCTACATGATAAAATGACATACAGTATATTTTAGATTTGTATCTCACAGCTATTTTCACATATATATATATATATTTGTTTTTTTAGTCAGACAGGAGGATTTCAGAGGACAACATCCGGTACATTACAGATTATATTTTTTATTTTAGTTTATTACAAGAGATATGACAGGATGACAAATCTGATACAATATAAGAGAAAGGGATAAACATGAAGAGCATTGCATGTCTTGTTGTCTTTCTCCCTCTTGATGATCGCTCAAAGGAGCATTCTGCTTCAACTGGCAGAGACATGGATGACCTAAGGCTGTGTGTGTGTGTGTGTGTGTGTGTGTGTGTGTGTGTGAGAGAGTGAGAGAGAGATAGCATGTCTTTATATGTAGTTGTGTAGACAAACATTACT
>OMLM01002619.1:284991-299029 GCA_900302695.1 Helostoma temminkii
ATTCCAACCCATCACTACAGATTATGTAAGTGCACATCAAACACTGTCCGCCATTTTTCACTCTTTAGAGTTCTGCTATGGACACACACAAACACACACACACACACACCATCACAGCTTGTTAGGGAAGTACTGCCGCTGGTTCTGGGGTCAGGGTTCTCCTGAGTGGTGGTCTGTGGTCTCAGTGACACAGGCAATTTCCTAGGTCAGTGATTGTCAAATAAGGGGAACACAAGTCACTGTAAGAGCATGTGAAGTAAAAAAAAAGAAAAAACATGATACATGATGCACACACTACCAGTACGGCTAATATTTCACCGGTATACTACTTCATTTTTGCTGTGTTCTTCCAGTAATACAGCATCGCACAGACACAACAGCTGCCTTTTGTTAAACTGTTCACAGAGCCAGCACTGATTCAAACAAGATCTAGATTCAGGAAGTCACTTTAGCACATTCCTGTTTGTGTTTTTTTACCACATCTGAGGAATAGTGACAATAACTTTAAGTCAATCACATTGATTTATTTTTCCATTCACCACAAGTCAACGACAAAGTTGAGCACAGATTCCCTCCGTGTGTGCCTGTGTTCACTAATTATCCAGCTGTTCATTGATCAGTCGAGTCATTACTACAATTAGAAGAGAAATGAAAATAAATAAACTGCCTACAAACCTCATCACATTGTTTGTTGTGCATTATTACATAAGTAGTAGGTGATGTCACTGTGATGGAAGGTGTTAATTATAGATAATGAGTTTACTTAACTATATAACCACTAAGATTATTTAGGTTCACATTAATGAAGCTAAATCAGTTAAAATTTACTTATATTATTACTAACAAAAATAACAACGGTAAATACACAATAAAATGACCTTCACTAATAACCTCTTTACAACTTTAATAATGATCTAGTGGCACTACTAAGGGGTTTGGGGTCTTTTGAGGCAGAGAATGTGAGCAGAGCAGCTTTGAGGAGATTTAAGATTTTCCTCTTTTTTTGGAGTATATTAATGTGATATGAGAGGAGCAGGATGCAATTTGAGTTGAGCGCCGAGCGATAATGAGCGGTGGTGGAGTGGGGGAGGCGAACAGGCCTGTGAATGAGGAACAGAAATTCTCATTGTTCCACTCATGCTCTGGCGTCTTGTCCAAACCCTACTGTTCACTTCTGTTTCACAGTTGGCCCATTTAACATTAAAATGTAAAGTATCACTGGGAGGAAAAAAATGTTCAAGAAGAATACAAACAAATAATTAGTGACCATTTGAGGATGTGTGACGAAAACGCCTGCACTGTGATGCATCGTACTGTATTTACATATCTTTCCAGCAAAAAATGAACCAACCAACCAAACCAACCAAACAATGGGATGCTATGACAGCAGCTTTACTAAACTTGTACAGTATTTGATCTGGCATTACTAAGCTTCATATTCCCACGTTTACTGTGACTACATACCCTTATTTACTTCGTGAGAGAGCATAACTTAACGCCTTGTTATTGAATAGGAGACTACCACCAGGCAGTCACCACCTGGTTAGATTCACACAGAAAAGTGATTCCAATGAGCAGAAAGTTTGCTGTAATAGCTTTGACAAAAAGACTACTGAGACGCCCCAAGAGGTGTGTCCATCAACACTTTAGTGTAGTTAGATTTCTGAGAAGACACTGCAGATACAGTGGTTTGTTTTGCAATGCATGTATCTACTGTACGTGCAGAATGGCTCATTAACACACAAGTACAAAGCCAGCTTCTCTCACCATGAACAGCCAGCGTCAGCTCGGCTGTTTTTCTATTGCACCCACAGCCAAGTGTTGGGATGGGTCACAAACCACAGTTAGAGGCTGCAGCACACAGTGAATATCATATCAGGCTGACCGTTTTCATCTAAGAATATCACAACTGGTGAAGCTCTATGAAGTCAGTGATAAAAACATTAGCTTTATTTCCTTAAACGTCTTCACTATAAAAGCATCTCACCAACAAGTGCATGCATGGTTTGCATTAGCACCAACCTAACCCAGCTCTAACAACAACTAATACAAACCCTTTTCTCCATTTTCCAGCGGCTAAGGCGCTGAGACCAGCACAGGCTGGCTCTCGCTGGCCAGGCTATGCCTAGCTGGATTACAGCCTCACGCCTCAGCACAGCCATCGCTGTTGTGAGTCTGTAGTGGAAACATTTCATCATGGCTTAAGCTCAGCACGCCCCAGCTAAAGTGGACCAACCCAAGCAAAAGAATACAACTTGTTAACAAATAGGTTGGTTATGAAGTGGAATAACAATGATAATATTATAATACAATATAATAATGTTGTGAAATTCTCCCTTTTAACTGTTAATACCTTGTACTCCAGGGTGCAAGAAGTGTGGTGCCTACAGGTCGACAGAAAGGAGGACTTTGGGTGGGGTTTACATATACACACACAACTTTATTGTCAACTCTTTTCAGTCCAAAGGTGAGATTACCTATATTTATTCCATAATGACACACCTGCATACACGCTGACCTTTTTCTTTCCTGTCGCGACTCTCATGCTTTAATGAGCAATGATTAAGCACCTTGACAATGTGCACATACACAGGCGCACGGGCTCAGTCACTTTAACATGTAGCATTAAATAACTATTCAGACGCAATGCAAGATATGTGAGAAAGGAAACGATTTGTAAAGACATGAAGCAATACAAACAAGGAGGAATTCTGACAGAGGAACATTTCATGCTGAATATGCAACTTCCTGTTCCACTCCCTAAACACTCTTCCTGTCAGAGTCAAACTGGGTTGAGACACTTATTGTGAGTAATCCAGATGTTTGCTGACATAAGAGTCAGCCTAGGAATATTTCCACTTTCTTGTCTTTTAAATGAGCTCAAAAACTGAAAAGCAGAGGGAGGAAGGATGGTAGGACAACTTTTCTACTGCTTGCACCATCAGGTTGGATGACACTGTAAATCTAAACTACAAACAAGACTCACTGTTTGTTTGTGGTGTCAGCAGGTCAGTGTCTCACCCTGGAAAACAGACTGGAATAAATGTGTCAATGTAGAGTGTGTCAGCCGAGCTTTCGTCACTATGTTTGCTAAGTGAAAATTTAAATTTAAAACAGGTTTCACCACAATAACTGCTTCTTACATTGAGGTATTTGTTCTTGAATATTTATTGACAGGTTTAAGTGTTGACTGAACCAAGTGATGCAAAACAACTAGATTAGTAGAGTAAAGTGAAGATTTTGTTTCATTATCATATGGAGAAAAATTACATTGACCTTTGCGAATATAGGATTATATTCAAATTTGTTTGTATTTGTGTATAAGATAGGAACATTAATTTTACTTTCA
The DNA here is from genome assembly GCA_900302695.1 of Helostoma temminkii. Lineage (NCBI taxonomy): Eukaryota > Metazoa > Chordata > Actinopteri > Anabantiformes > Helostomatidae > Helostoma > Helostoma temminkii. Next base: position 288,341 of record OMLM01002619.1, read on the forward strand.
CTCAGCAAAGTCAGTGTGGGCTCAAATACGTCATAGACATTTACAGCAACCAGAACCTGGTGCTAAATATGTCAGACACCAAATATAAACTAAAGCATTCAACAAAAGCTCAGATATGTCAAGTGTTGATATAAACATCCTGCAACTATGGTGATCTGTTATATCTCCAGGTGTGAGTTTAACTCATGATAGAAATAAGTGTATTACAAAATTATCAGAACAGTGCAATCACACTACAGGCTAAATCAGGCCTGTACCACGTGGAAGGTGATGTTTCCACAAAGGCAATCAAAAGGAACCCTAAATAAGAGCGCAACAGGAAGTGATGTCAGGACATCATCTGGGTCTATATATAGATGATGTATCTATATTACCAGTTTCAGTGTGTGTGTGGTTGCAAGTGTGTGTTTGTGAGCGTCTGTGGGAGAGACAGTGTGTCTGTGCTTTACCCATTTTATCTGTTTGTTATTGACTCAATTCAATTATGCTGCAGCCACCATGTTGCCGGACACTCAGCTTACGTGTGTGTGTGAGAGTTAGTAAGAGATAGAGACAAGATAAGCTTGTGTAGATATATTTTAGGATTCGTGAGGACATGTCAGGGGGTCCAAAGAGGACAGTCTGTAGTCCTGAACCCGGTGTGATTCTCTACAGTCTGTCACTGCTTTTGTTTTCTAACTGGATTTTTTTCATCTGTCTCATACCGTGTTAAATCATGTGGCATGAATGACAGAGATAGAAAGCCTCCCATATTTATGACTTAAAAGTGTAGACAGCTGTATGACTGCAGACTTGGTCATGCATGGTGCTGCATTTTCCATCCATGCTCTCATAAATATGTTTGCCCTACACAAAAGGCCACTGTGGAGCAGAGGGTGGTGGAAAAGTCGAAAGGAGGTTTATCAGTTTAGTGTGGGCTGAACACCTTAAACATAAACATGTAGGCATGTCTTTTCAAATGTAAACCATTTCAAAAATAATTCGCCTCAGTGAGGATAGAATGTGCGTTTTGGCAGAGCATGCTGTGTACATGTCAGGATTATATTTGGATAAACTAAACTAAACCAGGAAAAATGACTCACACTGACTATCATCATATCAATCATGTTCTTACGATTAAAACAAAACCTGATATGTACATTAATGGAGCAGAGTGAGCAGCCTGTTTACATTCAAAACATTTTAAATGGCTTTTTGCTTTTGTTATGAGGCAAAGAAAGTAATAAAAATGACAATATGCAGTGTTCAAAACCTAACAAAAACCACTACATATCCAGAGCTCACTGGAAGCAATAAAGAGCAATGACATAATAGTAGACAGCATATCAACAATTTAAAAGTTAATGTTCCCTGAGATATTTCTGTGTTATCTTTTTGCAGAATTAGACATAAAAAATTGAAAGCGTGATGCAGAGAGTTTGCTGGGAAATAACGCGTTCTCCTGTCGAAGTAAAATTTAATTTTAAACTTTTGAAAAGGAGTTTTGTCTATAACAATGCAGCAAATCAACTAGATTACAATGGTATTGGTGCCAGTTGTGGGGCTTGTTTTCATTACTGACACATCTATGCATTTCTACTGTCATCTTTTAATTTACAGCACTACCAGAAACAGAAAGAAAATGCCCATTACGGTTTCTGAGACACACAAGAGATGAAACAGATAAAATCAAAATCTTTTCACAGCGGAGGCAAATGAAAGATTCTAATGGTTGCAGATTATTTTTGCATTAATCGCCTAAACAATCAGCTTGCAATTTAAGCTCTTATGACATTACATGCGACAGCTGAGGCGAACAGTAGGTCGAGTAAAACAGCAAGAACTGAATGAACACCGGAAACAGACACCAGTAACAGGAACAGCTGTGAATATCCAAATCCAGTCACCCACTCAACCACCTGTTGTTATGTGACTGATGCACCACACATGATAAAAACTGACACAGCTCCAGTTGCTTAAAAAAGCTGTTGGATAGTGTTAAAGTAGTGTGTGGACCTTGAGTTTGAATGTATTGTGGCATAGTTCTAGTGTGTTTGTTCAGATGCACGAGTGTGATAAGCTCTGGCTTCAGCCAACACCTTACCACTAAATGCCATAAATTATTTTGGTACAGATTCAAAGACTATGTCAGCACCTGTGTACTTCTGTTTGCTGTTTTTTCTGACGCGCATTGATTGTGATAGTTGCTATTCTACAACCTGCAAATAATCTTCCTGCATCAACCGTTCACAAGCATTTTGAGTCAAGCTGCAGACAGACCACATTTGCCCAACGAAATTAGCTCACGTGCTGTGGCCGAAAGCAGGAGGGTAGAGTTGTAAACACATCCTGCATCCTGCAGAGTTGTAAAATATGCAGCTATATAACTATAATTAATCTCTTTGTCCTTGTCCTTACGCCCACTGCAGCCAATGAGCTTCACCTCGTTCAATGCCGTTTGTTGTTTTGCCACAATTATTAAGAATATAAACAAACATAACCTGCAGAATGATATGTTAGCCCCAGCCAGGGTGTCAAATTGGTTGGAAACCAGAAATCCAAGATGCTTTTATTTCACAGAGTTCATATAACTGTACTCAAATGGAAGGAGACAGGTCAAATAATGAGTTTTGGGCTCTGAAGGGTTATAATTGCCAAGGTTGTTTTCAACTGCTTTCTTCTTCCATTTCTGTAACGATAACTATAAATATTTACTTGACAGGTGTCTTCTCTTCTGTCTCACTCACAAACACACGATTAGTTTCTGTTCATAAACTGATAGTTCTCCTTCTTTTTTCATCATCTTCTACTAGACTGACCCTGTGTGCAGCTGCTGTTGTGCTCCTTCTTCCTTTTCTCTGCTCTCTGCCTCTGCAGACACACCTGCTCTGCATACTAAAGCAGGAGCCTGCACCGCCCTCCTCCAGGCACACACACAGGCTTGCTGGCCACACCCTCCACACAGAGAGGAACTTTATTCTTGTTGCACAGATCACATACACACAGTCCTATTGAATCATGTCCCACTGACTTCAAGCAGATATTTCCACATGAAGGGCGCATCAAATAGCCAACGCTGTGACAGTGTGTATGTGCTCCAGATGACGGTGTAGGTGTGTGTGTGTGTGTGTGTGTGTGTGTGTGTGTGTGTGAGAGAGTAAGAGAGAGAGAGACAGTGTCGCAGCATGCCAGACAGAATAATAAGAGAGTGGAGAGAGAAAAAGACAGAGGCCAGGGATGCAGGAGACCACACCCATATCTGCAGTCATGTGACCAGTGTGGAAAAAGGAAATCCCCACACTGCAGAGAGACGCAGAAGAGGTCTGGACTTGATGTGGAGTCTCACGTATACATACACACACACAAATTACTGAAATCCCACAATATCCAGGAATAATTTTGGGACATTTACACACACACATACACGTTGTTGTTGTTGTTTTCTCTGTGAACTGTGTTAAGGGTGCTGTCAAATTATGACACAAAATGGACGTTTACCAAGGATCATCTTCCAATTCTTACTGACACATACTGTACACACACCCACATACATACACACACACAGAAATATGCACAATGCTTGAATCATGAATTATCTTTGCAGGGAAACAGCACAAACACGAAGCTACTTTCCCCATTTCACCCTTTCTTGATAAGCCCTTTATACCTCACTGGTCAGTCAATCGGTACCAAACTGGTATTGACTGACTGACCCAAAGTAAAGACCCAAAAGTAGCACAATTTCCCAATCTGCTGCTTAGTTAAAAGTCAGTCTTACTACAGCCAGTAAAACTAAGAGAGACAGTCTCAAATGATTGATTTTATTTGCATACAATATATTTTAAAATCTCTACCTCCTGCATTTACATCTAGAGCTAATGCACTGACAAAAGCACAGGCGAAATATGATCAAACCTCTTAGATCTCTCCCTCTCTCTCTAGGATGTTACAGACCAAATGGGGACCTTTTGTTGCCACCATGAATAGACCAGAGAAAAGTAGAATCGGATAAATTGGAGCAGATCTTGGCTACGTTAAATAAATGAAAAACAGATGGGTACCATCACCACTGATGTTTTCAGGCTACGAATGGATGTTCAGTGGCTCTTTTCTTTGATAAATCTAAATAGCACACAAAGCAGAGGCCTCAGCTCATGGGGATGATCAATTTATTCACTGTTGCAGATCCTCTTTGCTTTCAGATTGCCCAAACTTGACCTGTACTGGTGTCAGACAGAGCACCAATGAGGTTCTGTCAGTTTCTGCATGGTTCAACTGTTGCCTTAATGATCAGAGTTTCATCAAACACTCCCACTGGCATAGCTGATGCTGAATGTTACTGGAGTTAGGATTGGAGTTGCTGTAACAGAGTTTAAATACACTTAATAACTTACTTTTTTAAAATGACTCTCCACCTGGTGCCAGCAAACATACTCTTTGTATGAATGCATACTCTACAGTATGTCACATGTATGTACATGTGAATGTGGTTTCAGAGCAGGGTGTTGGTATGTTTGGATATTTACAGCGATCTTCAGCCAGACACAGCTGCTCAAAGTCGCACATAAATCAGAAGATGGTGGTTCCGAAAAAGTTCTTAAAATAATTTGGCACTTAAGCAGCAAGCTAACAAACTAAACTATGTTTGTCATCACAGCTGTCTGCTGTAAAATCAGTACAGGAGATGGAGTGGCATAAACACCAACAATTTCATGACAACAGACAGTCTGAAGAAAAATTATGCCAAGTTTGAGCAATAGTTTTCATCAAGTCTGCATTTGTGTGTGTGTGCGCGCGCATGTCTATGGAGTAACACTACATCTGATTACTTCCAGTTTCAGTATAAAACAGAAATAAAGCTAGATTCTTTCTATATTTAGCATCAGCATCAAACCGCAAGCCAAGTGGCCAAAATGCTGTGATTTCGCATGAGTGTGACCAACCACAGTTTGACATGTTTTTACATGTCAAGTTACAGCTTGTAAAGAAGGAGTATACATTGATTCTAAGAAAACACAGCTTCCACCTCATTTGGAAATGTGTTGCCAACAAATCAGATGCAACGGTGTTTTAAAAAGGCATGTGCAAACACGTGTCTATGCAGACAACCAAGGTAGAGTACTATCTTTGTCTGTCCTTGTCTAACAATGGCTGACACTCCCTATTTTGACTAAGTGCTACAAAAACACAATAGTGTTTTCAATAGCTGTTTTAAAACTCTGGAACTTCTTTTTTTTTGCCTCCATCCTGTCAGCATTCAAGAATAAACTTAATCAACTGAGCTGCACCTGATCACAGCACTTCCCCTACCATTATATTAGGGTGGCGCCCCGACAGAGGCACTCCCGCCCTAGGAGGTCTAGTTAATTTTATGAAATTGTATTTTCCATATGGTGCTAGATCACACCAGAAGTCATTTAAGCTTACCTATCCTATAGACCAATACATTGGGGTTTTTTTGTTTGTTTGTTTTTTTAAACAAAGTAAACTAATTAACCTTGATATTTATCTTGCTTCCATGACAGCATTTCTGTCAGTACATGATCACATGTTATCGCACACTGCGGAGAGAGAGTGCATGTCCGAAAATACTCCGTCTACTGAAACCAAACAGATTCAGTCTAAAGGAATTTATAGTTTAAACAATGAAAAAACAAGTTTAATCAGTGATAAAAATATTTTTTAGTACATGTAAAGAACCAAAAATTCTATGTTATAATGTGTGTGAGTTCCTGATGATGATATTAGATGAAGTGAGTGGACAGGATGAAGGCAGAGAGACAAAGAATTAGAGACATAAATGCCAACAAACTCTGAAGGACACAGGAGACACCAGTCATTTATTGTGTCATTTTCAGACCAGAGAAAGGCACCAGGGACAAGATGGATCTGAACTAGACAAAGCAGCGACATCTGGAGAGCATCCAGAGATTCAATAATCCGTTTTACAGCCTGAAGCTCAGCCTGTTCATCACTGCAGAGCCCCGATCCACTCTGATCATAACCCAAATACACTAAGGCAGACCTGCAGCAGCCTGTGTGTGGACACATCAGACCATAGTGCTGCTGGTTTGTCCCCAGGTGTGAATGTGTATAAGGACTAGCCAGATAAAAGCCTCCATTGTCACAGCAGATGAAGGGAAACAAATACAAAAACACTAAGAGCTGAAGGATTTAAAGCAAGGTCCCTTTAATGTTTCTGCTTTATATACAAGAATATTTTTCAGGTGGGTCACTGAAGGTATTATACACCTTCTGACAACCAGCACTAATTATTTTCATTTTGATATAGTATCCATTCACATGGCTGATGACTTTCCATACATTTGTTCGTATTAACATCTCCCATAAAGAGACTTAAAACATTTGTAATCAACTATGTCTAGTGAAAGTAAGGTCTATGAATCCAAACCTGTTCAAAAACCTATTAAAACCTTATCAGTGAGCCACACCATTGCACTGGATGACATCTTTCTTCATTACAAAAATATGGGCACTGTAGTTTATCTATAAACAGCTCCACAGACTAATAACAGCCACTTTCACAGCATTGTGCATGCCCCTAAACATTCTGTTGTAGACAATCACCATTTTACTTAACTTTGTACAAGTTGGAAGGGTAATCATCAGAAAGGGAATTGCTCGGTACCTGCATTATGCTAAACTCTCCCATCTTGCAGATACAAAGATACAAAGTGTACAGGAGTAGCTGGCCTTTGACAAATCTGTAGGTGTTCAGCATCTAATTGATATGCTCTGTTCAAACTAGGACACAAACAGATGTTCTTGTTTTTCTGTCCTGGTAGCTTCTGTTAGGTTAATGTGTTGTGACTGTCCTATGTAGCACCATGGTTCTGGAGAAACATTGTCTCATTTCACTACGTATTGCATCAGCTATATGTGGTTGGAATGACAATAAAGCTTCTTGACCTTGACCTTGATGTGTTAAAGACACATTGTAAAGCTTTAAAAAACATGCTTGCCCTCCATTTTGTTTAAAATGTGTTCTCAGTAAAATGGAAGACAACCCTCTTCTTCAGTTAGGGCAGGAATCAAGATGGTCGTGATTGGCTCTTGCCCAGCTGTAGCTAAACTTCAGGTTATCAGATATCAGCATTAAATTGAGGCTTTCTCAACTTTCCCTTGTAGTGTAGTGGAGCTCACTGACAATGAATGACATCTGTCGCTGGCAGAGGTACTGAAAATCATTATCAGTTCATAGATAAACTACCTGCAGTTTTCAGTAATGAATAAACACCTTACCAAGTGTAAGTTTTGTTTGATGTGTTTATAATAGTTTTTGAACAACAAGTGGTAAAACGGTGCAATAAGTGGTGACGAAGGTACTGTTCAGAGTACTGGTGAGTGTGGTAAAGAAGCTAAGACGAGAGTACAGACTGGGTGGAGAATAGTGTCAAGGGGTAATCTCTGATAGAAAGGTATATGTAGGTGTGAAAGGAAAGGTTTACGCGATGGAAGTGAGACCAGATGTGTTGTCTGACAAAAAGACAGGAAGCAGAGCTGGAGGTGATAATGGTGAGATTTTCATTGGGAGAGACAAGGGGAGGAATAGGGATGAGTAAATTTGAGGGACAGCGCAGGTAAGACGGTTCAGCGACAAAGTGAGAGAAGCAACACTTTGATAGTTTGGGCATGTGCAGAGGGGTGATGCAGAGTGTATCGTGTGAAGAATGCTAAGGATGGAGCTGCCAAACAGGAGGAAAGGAGCTTCTTGGACATAGTGAAGTAGAACATGTAAGAGTTTGGTGTGACAGAGGAAGATACAGAGAACAGAGTGAAATGGAGATGGATCATCCACTGTGGCGACTACTAAAGTGAGCAGCTAAACACACAGGTTGTTTATGACTTTCCAAACAAACTGTCCAGCTTTCAGTCAAAGCGTTTATGTTAGAGCAACGGCTTGTATTTAGACTCAAATGTTGACTAAGCAAGGTGTTTTCTAGTCTAGCCTCACCTCCTGAGGTTTACTGTAAACACAACAACAAACACAGCCACTTTCTCATGCTTGGGAAAATTAGACCCAATCACCGTAACCACTTACCCATTTAAAAGGTGGCAGTATTGTTTCTTAAAATGACGACTAACTACACTTACAGCGACCTATATCACAGACTCTTTCCACCTTCAATAGTATTCATTGCTGTACTGGTAATGGTACTGAACTCATTCAACATGAACAGTCACACAGCAAAAAAAAAAAAAGGTTGTCTACATACTTTTGGCCACAAGGTTTGTTTGCCATTTCTCATGTGCCTTTTTTTTTTTACAGCAAACTTTAAATCAATGTGGTTTGGGGCCACTGGCTAATCCCATCCATCATACAAAAGCACATGAACACTTGTGGGTTGTAGTAGTTAGCAGAGTGGTATAATTGGAGGTGTATATTTAGATAATTTGGAAATTTCCTGCAGCCAGGTCCCACAGTCTGGTGGAAAACCTGAGGTCAGAAGACCGGTATTAGCAGACTAATACCAAATGGTTTTGGAAAAAACATGTTGACCTCTCAGACATAGCTGCAATGTTGGTCAGTTGGCAGGTAATCTGTGATAAAGACTCTCTCAGAAATCTGTGGAATTTACCAACCTTAACCAAAAAAGGTTTTTGTGAGGATTTCAATAAAAACAAGGTATGAAGACGTCTTCGCTCCACAGTCATCTGTCCGTCTATGTGTTCTATAAGGAAACCCTCAAAGTCAAGCGTTTAACATGAAATTATATATCAATTTGTGTTTCCTTTCCTATTCTGACTCTGACCTGTGCGCTCTTTGAAGGAGAAATCCTTTGAAGTGTGTCAGCATCTGTGCATTGAAGACCCTCCCAATTAGCTCCGACAGCTAACGAGCTCCATGGGGATGTGAGGACGGGACGTCCTGCCTTTGATATCACCCAGGTAACAGTACCTACAGCTGGGGTCAGAACCGGATGACGTCCTCTGGGCTACATGCTCAGACATTTTTCCACCTAAATTATGATGTAGTTGCTGATTTGACTCCATGTGCATTTCTGTAAGCAAGAAGGGGAGATGTACATGTACACAATGTCTTGGTTAGCTGTGAACTGACCCTGCCTCATCAAGCTGCTTCTGCAGGTGAAATCATGATGCACAGAAACAGAGATAGACAAAATATATAAAACTATCATTTTCTATTTTGTGGACTGTTGTTAGCATGGTAGACATTTATGTTTTTAATCCTACCAATAGGTTTTAATGGAAAAGCATCTGGCCTCATCACGTCCTCCTCATGCAGGGCGATGTAGTAAACTAAAGTTATGCATATTAAGGTTTGGGAGCTTTATCATTATAGTAAATGATGAGAGTCAGTGTCATTTTACTTAAGCCAGGAAAGATTACATTAAACATGAACTAAAAACACCAACACTTAAATGTATTTGAAGCATTCTTGTTTAGCTGTGGGCTATAAATGTAACCCACTGAAAAAGGTGTAGATGAAAATGTGCCTGACTGGTTTAACATTACATTTACCATGAAATAAATTGTTTCTCATTTTAACAACAACAAAAAGCAGATTTACAGAAGTGTGCGAGCGCCGTGTGTGATAGAACGCCAAGGAATGCCAATGAGACATGGAGAGTGTCTCCAACACATTAGATAACAGCGGTTATCTGCTGCGCGTTGATAAGCAGGACACACCGAGTGGGACATGCCAACATTTTCCTCATGAGGTAAATGAAGAAGCATCTAAAAATATGACAGAACAAAGCTGAAGGCACCGTGATCCGACAAGTCAAACTTCAGGACCCGGCCTTTCCTGACGACATCCAGGAGTTAGGGGGGTAAAGATCAGTGGCATGAGGGTTTGAGAAGTACAGGACAAAGTGATTATACACATACACCACTACATACATCACTTCTACATTTCACTTTATCACTACACTTCAGATATCAGTGAGTCTGTATGTCATCCAAACGGCAGCTGACACGCTCCACATTAAGATGCTGTTTGTGAAGCTTCAGTAAAACAAATGTGAGAGATAATTTGGCCTCTTGTGTATATACATTAGGATCAAATAATTACTGTCATAATCAATTAATTAATGACAGTTTTTATTGTTAATGTACATTACAAAACAGAGAAAGATGTTGAACTTGAGAGGCTGGACCAAGAAAACTTTTAAATATGTTTTAAAAACTGACAAACAGTAGCTACAGATTAATTTTATGCCCATCAACAAATCAATTAATCATTGCTTTTGTACAACTGAATATCAAAACTAGAGCAGCACAATTTTGTGAATAAGTCATAATTCTTTTATTGTGGACAATATTGTGATTTGCAGAATAACAAACTCTCTTGACTCTTGATTATCTAGGAAAATGCACACATTAATGATAATTTTGAAATGTGTATTTCTCAACTCAAGCATAAACATACACAAACCTTTCCTGAAACAATAGAGATTAATGAGTTGTTTTTTTTTTTTGCTTATTCACTGCTCACTCCCGCTTCTGTCTGGTCAACTGAGTGTGGTGCTCTCACACACGCACACACACACGCGAGTTACAGCTACAAATTTTAGCTTACCTCACAGAAAATAGTTTACAATTGGCCAAAATGTTGCCAGATTTATCACTAGCTGCTGAAACGTGACTAACTCCAACAATATTGGAGCTAAACTAGAAACACTGCACACACCTGAAAGTCATGTAACCATACACATGACCACACTG
>OMLM01002620.1:6594-39454 GCA_900302695.1 Helostoma temminkii
AACCTAATTGCCCAGTTAGGTTTCTCCTGAAGGATGACAATTTCTCTGTGGTTTATACACATGAATGGGTCTCTGATGGGCTTTTTTTAATAGAGTATTTTCAGGACAAAATGACACAGACAGAGAAAGTTATATAATGGAGACAAAAACTGAAACTAACAAAAAGTGTCCTGTAGAACACTAAATAAGCCGCTTTCCACAGCGATAGCTTATGCTGTGAAAAGGAGCTCCATTGCATCCGCCTAACTTTTCTCACTACACTGTCTGTCTGTCTGCACTGACACGCACACAGCAAAAAAATAAAACAAGTAAAAATATAAAAGAATTCATCAGGAAGCAGCAGCATGTTGTCACTAGAGTTAAAATCTGTGAGTCATGTGTCCAAGATAAGTCAAAAGAAAGGGAGAAACAGATTACTCATCTTCTGCCTGTAACAAGGCTGCTTAAGTGCACGTATACACAGTCCATGAAAGACCTGCCTGTTGTCTGGTGGCAACTCTTCAAAGTCAAAGGCGATAAGAGCTGACACCTTAACACAGAACAGAGGTGTTAACATTCACTACTGTGGAATACAACATTGTAATATATCTGATGACACAGCTGTTGCCAACAATGAACTCCATTCAAGAAGCCGATACCAACTCCTTGAATCACAGTTTTGTCCGTGACTGAGAAAAAGCCCTGAACCTAAACTCAATCAGTTGGTATTAATCACAGAGTGGCAGATACTGACAAGAATACTTTTTTTTGGCCTTGTGCAAAGACTTAAAAAACAGTGTGTTATATGATTATTGTTATACTGTAACAAGCATATTAGTCATGCTAACAATGTCACTTTGTTAGTTGGGTGAACCACACTACAAAATGTGTTACATACATACATGTCAGCCAGATTTCCTCTTGTACCATCATGAGGTTCACATATGTGGACCCTCAATAACTATTATTTATATAACAGTTTCTAAACTAATGCCATTCACATCATGTTAAGCCTGTTAACATGCAAACATCAGCATCAGCTCAAAGCACAACTGAGCCCAATTCTGGAGCTTTTTAAAGCCAACAATTTGACATTTACACCTACGTGATGCAGTGGCTGCCCAGCTGTTCATTTTACTGTTAGTGCTTTTCATCAACAAGTGTAAATGTGAATGTCTTCCAGGAAGAGACATTCAAAAAATGTGACAGATTGAGAACACTATTCTTAGAGCACAAACCAGCCCTTACTGTATGCTGTTAAAGAAGCACAGTTACCTTAGGGCTACTGTACATTGGCAGCTTGGGGCACATAAACAAAAAAACTTGCTGACATAAGGTAAAACTCACTTTACTACACTTTACACTTTACTTTAGTCGTATGTTAGTCTAACAGGTTGTTTTGTATTTCAGTGGCATTTTAATGACAGATAAGAAATCTAAATAGAGAAAGATGTGTGTCCATTACTATTATAGCTGTATGAACAGTGTTTTCACATCTGGTTTCTTAAGGCATTTTTGTTTTGTTTTTTTTGGTTTGTTGTTTTGTTTTTTCACTGATAAATGGGTGAGAAAAAAAATATGAGAAATGGCCATGCACACTTGCAAAGCGTGCAAGAAGCACGACGTGACGCAAAAATTCCACCTCAGAAATCAATTGTGATTGTTTACAGCACATCAAAGCAGAGTCACATGGTTTAAAATTATGTGTTATTTATATAACCTCACTATGTGTGAAGGCAGCTTTACTCTGTCCAATACTTGACCAGTCCCAGACACAGGCAGACAAACATAGCAACTACTTGATGAAAACATCAAGCGAGCATAGAACAGAGGAAAGCAAAGACGTGAGTGAAAACAACAAGTGAATATTGAAGTTACATTTATCACACATACAGACTTTATTTGGATCACAATGGTGTTCTATTTCCTGGATGTAGCAGTAGACAGTGGATTTGTAGGTATGTTGCTATAAGAGTTGTAAAAGAGTACCTAATACAATTTCAACTAATACAACTTTAATTGTGTGCGTGTGTGTGTGTAATTGTGTGTGCATCCGTATGTCTTTATACTATTGTTATACTATACTTGTGAGGCCATTTTAGCACGTTCTCACAAGTTCAAAGAGCATTCACGGTGTTAAGACTAGGTTTTAGGGTTAGGGTCAGAATTGGGTTTTCGTTAGGGTTAGGAAGTTAGGCATTTAACTAACTTTTTAGTTTAGAGGATGGTCCTTATAAGTATGGTGTGACAAACGTGTGTGTTTTAACTACAGAATATGAGAAAACTGAAAGCAGTGGGCATGAATTAGGTTTAATTATAATTCATTAAATTTAAATGGAAGATAATAACACAGCACTATTATGACTGCAATTAAAATGATTACATTGTGGCAACCATTTTGACACATCCGGCGACCAAAAGCTAATGGAAAAAAAAAAAGCTGTCTGGAGCTAATGCCTTAGCCTCAGACAAGATGGAAAAATTATGTGTATTTATCTACAGATTAAAATGTTGGTGCGTTCTCCTCCTTGTGCCCCTTAGCTTTGCAGGTAGAAACTGTTGCATAATCCTAGAGTGTAGTGTAGTAAATACAGAGTGAAAGACAACATACATCTTCACTCAGCATGCCATTTACCCTGTTATTGAACTCAGTACAGACACTCAGTTTCTAACAGGAAAAGCCAAGTGCTGATGTCATGAAGTAGTCTGAAAAAACTCTCCACAGGTGACCCAAATGGATGCATGGCAAGATCATCCAACGAAACGAAGCAACCCAAATACAAGTGACTGTGTTTGGAGATTTCACTGAATGTTGGACAGCATTAAGTACACTTGTCAACAACAAGGGATTTGTTAAAGAACAGGCAGTTGAAGGATCTAGTAAGTGCACAAAACAAACAAAGAACTGGCAACAACCACGCAGAGGTACAAGACACAGGTAAACTCCACTAGAATCTATCCCATTCAAAAAAGATATGTTAGAAAAACACACAAAATATGTAGCTTGTTTTGACACAGTCCCCCAACACAAGGAGTGCAAATAAATAGTTGGCATTTATACAGCATGTGCGACCTCTTCATTTTAAACAATTGTTTTCTACTAGTAGTAAAGTCATCAATACAATATTGATTTCGTGTTTTTATTATATGCAGATTACCCCTGTTTTCAGGGGCTCAAAAGGCAAAAATTTGAAGGAGGCAAGGAATTTAATCAAAATATAAAAAAAGTGTTATATTTACAATTATGTCACAATTGTAAATATAACACTTTTTTTATATTTTGATTAAATTCCTTTGTAATCAATGACTATGAAAATCATAATCATAAAAACTGTCAACTGCCCAAATACTTCTGGACTTCTGTATATTATATACTGTATACGGTCTGTCTTTACCAGTTAGAGATTTAAAACATCTTGGCTTTTAAGCCCCAAGTGAACTAATGGTTTGTCGTTTGGCGAAGAGTCTGAATAATTTAAGCATGCTGTATGAGTGAAGTATGCATTTGTTGTCGCAATTAAAAAAACAATACATTCTTTTAAGAATCTACAGATTAAAAATTACTTTTAGCCCTACTTGGAACTGCATCTGAAAAACTAGCACAGTAATCCACCTGCTTAGTGGTGAGAGCAACACAATCATCACTTTAGTTAAGACATATTATGACATCCTTGCTTTCTGTTTCTAAAAAAAAAAAAAGATGTCTGAAAGATTGCTTTCAGACATCTGAAAGTATGAGTGAAGTACGCATTCCTGAAGCTTCCGTTAACCTTGAGAAAACAATAGGGACTACTTTTCTCTTTCTTACCGTGCCGCTCACCCTGACGTCATAAAGCCGTCCCCAGTCATCTTCATGGCTGTCAACCATCATCATACTATCATCCTCCTCAAGGAGCCACTCTGCTTGCAGATCAACCTTCACCTCTTCCCCCATGGAGTGCATCCCTACTGCAGGGAACAGCCCCTCTGCTGACACGGGAACCTCTACAGAACCGACCTGAATAAGTTGGATGCAATATCAACACTGAGTGCAGAAACACACAAGCTAAATGGAGACAACACCATATAAAACACCTACCTCTTTGCCATTTTTGGTGAAAAAGACTGTTGTAAAACCTGCTTCATTATTTTCTGAGTGTATTCCACAGCCAATGCGGTCACCACGAGCACACTTTGGCCCAAACTGCTGCCCCACTTGATTACCATTGTATAACCTCAAATGAAACAATAAAGAAATGCCTTTTACTTGTTACAGGCAGAAAAAGTTACAAGTTAGATAAATAACTCAAAAAACTAATTTGATTGAGCCTCAAGCTGAATTTGAAACTTTGGAGGTTGTAATGTAAATTTTACATATAAGCTGCAGTGACATATAACTGATAACAGCAACAACTCTCATGCTCATGTGTTTTCTTCTGCAACAGCAGATGTTGTGCATGAAGACAACACATGGTATTAGGGCTCAGTGACTGTGTCTTTTTTGTATCACTTGGCATACATTACACTCTAGCAAAGACATTTCTCCAGGAAACCATTCTCTTGCCGCAGCTGTTGCTCTCTACCACAAAGTGAATAAAAGAATGTAACCAAAATTACCTCAGCTATTATTGGCTGCACTACAGCCTGCTGTTCAGAAACATTAGCCAGAAATGGCAAAACTTCCCATCATCTCACTTAATGAAAAAGTGAATGCAAATATGTAAACACACTCTGAGGTTTACAATTGCATCAACTGACTACACATCTGTCTTGTATTGCACTAGTGTTATAAAGAGGTGAAATCAGATGCTGAAATGTGAAGCACTTCCTACGCTGGAGGCATCTAAAGTGGGACTGCCTTGCTCTGTGAACCACAAGTACAGTTTTAAACACTCCCAGCACTCAGAGCTTTGATGAAGCAGCTGGATATTTCAAGATCAACTACATGCATCTGAATGTAAGTCATTTCCGAAGCATGCTGAAAACAAGAAAAAAAACAACTCTCCTTCAAACTCATTGATTATACGGACTTTCTGCTTTAACCTTTTCTGTTTAATAATAAATACTGAATACACATTTTGGGGTATTAGAAAAAAAATCACTTAAAGAAGAGGTGATATGCAATTCCAGTATTTTCTACTACCTTCCGCCTCTACAACGACAAATCTACAGCTGAATGATAAATCCATAATCAAAACAATAATGAATTAAATCCCCATGCAATCCCCACTTTGCATGCAAATGTTAGAGCAATTAATTTTGTATGAAGAGTTTTTGATGCTGGTGAAAAATGTTAAGAGTTAAGGGTGTAATAATGCATTAGAAGTTATATGTGAATCCAGCAGCTACAGGCCATAATTTATTTTCCCAAACCAAGCATAGAGGCCAGCGTTGTGCTGCAGTGTATAGATGACTGTGGTTTGACTTACTTGCCATTGTCAGCATGGTAAGCTACTGAACATGGAAGCCAGCCAGGCTGGTGGTCCAGCCTGTAGAATTTGGGAACCAGGCCCACAGCAATGGTCCCCCTCACGCCTGTGTCCACGATTGTCACCTGCGCACACACACACACACACACACAGACAGACACCTTACAATTACAATTGTGGCACTTATTAGCTATTTTAACCATCTGCCACACTTGGAGCAGGTCCTGATGGTATATATTTGGTATGAAAACACTATGAATCATTGAAAAAGAAAGAATTAAAAAAAAAAAAAAGGTTATTCAAAGCACTGTAACTTCAAATACAAATACTGACAATAACATTGGAAACAACAACTGTATCCATGTTAATCACTCTCTTGCCTCTGTGCCAGGGACAGCTCTGGCCACAGGCATTATGTTTTCAGGTTGTGCATCCATCCGTTTTTCCCCCATTCTTGTGAGCTCAGGAATGTCTTGACAGAATTTCTTTTTGCCACGAATGTTCATTATGACTTAAGACAAAGATAGCTTTAGCTGTTGAGCACAATCATAGAAACAGTAGATTTAACTCAAGAAGCAATCAGTCAGCACCCACAGAATCTTTTTAAAGGAGCAATGATTTCTAAAAATTCTACTAGTAGGCTACACTTATCAGAGGACCCAAACAGAGCTACTGAGAACAGAAAGACAGCTGAAATTTTATTTGATTTTTTAAAATCTATATCTAAGTGAACATAGTGGACAAAATATTCGCACACTAGATTCAACCTTCAACCGCGGGGGCTGCTGCTTGGTGTTAGTAACTTCTTGAAAATAATGCCGTGATGACATCACATTCGTGATGAAGCTGGTTCTTAATTTTGTCGTGTTTTGTCTAACTACAGTTGCAAGAAAAACTAACAGGACTATTTCCCATTTCTTGGTTTGGCCATGAAATGTGAAAAATGACCCAATCTTCACTAAAGTCACAAATATCAGCAAACAAAAAATATGCAGAGTGATGATGGAAAAGTAAGTGAAACTGTTTTAATATCTCATTGAACCACCTTTCGCAGAAATAACCTCAAGCAAACACTTCCTGTAGCTGTGGATTAGACCTGGACAACGTCCAGGAGGAACTCTGGACCATTCTTCCTCACAGAACTGCTTTGCTCATACATATTCTGAGGACATCTGGTATGAACGGCTTTCTGAGGTCACTCCACGGCATCTCTATTGGGTTGAGGTCTGGGCTCTGGCTGTGTAATTCCAAACGGTGGAAGTCTGTTCATTTACTGTACTTTGATGTTTAGGGTCATTGTCCTGCTGCATCACCCAACTTGTACCAAGCTCCAGCTGGTGGACAGCCACCCTAACATTGTCCTGTTAACCTTGATAAACCTGGGCATTCACTTCCCCTCCAAAATAACAAACTTCAAGGTCAGCAGCAAAGCAGCCCTAAATCATGATGCTCTCTGCTCTGTACTTTAGATTAGATTAGATTCAACTTTATTGTCATTACACATGTGGGACCGCAATGAAATGCAGTTAGCATCTAACCAGAAGTGCGTTTTGCAGTGCAACTAAGTCTATATAACAAATAAATTCTTAATATAATATGCAATATAAACAGTATATACAAAAAAGAATAATATATATAAATAATATGAATATATTACAAGAGGTAGTGAATATGATCAGTGCAATGAGTATATGGATATAGGGGTGCGTAAAGATGATATTGTGATCGTGACTGTACTTTACTGTTGGGATGATGTTTTCACGTTGGTTCATTGTTCGCATTTCATGATATGAGTTTTCTTATGTTACACTGAGCTCTCTGAGCCACAGCACAGCACACAAAAAGTAAATTCTCGAATATGATTAAGTGTGACTAAATGTCTGCAGGAGTCTTTGGCGCTTTCACAATGCTTAACAACCAAATTAAATCAGAGTATACACAAATAAGACACAGATACACTGATAGTAACTTTAATTTTAATACACTATATTATTTAGAGCGATATTATACCAACAGAGCCAAAGTCCTGAATCCCCCGCAGTCATACACAATTATCTTCTGCCCTCATACACTGACAACACCAGCACCCTTGTTAAGCTCTATCAAAACAAAACACACACACTGTCAAGCAGCAGAATTAGGTGAAAGGTAATGCAGGCAAATGCAGAAGAACGGCCCCATCCGGTGTGTGTCCTTGTTTGCTCCCTTTTTTTTTTTAATGTGACTGAACCATTCATTTCTCACCGGACTAACTTTTTGTTCTTCGTGTTATTCCTAACATCGTTTTCCACTCTCACCTCCCTCTTCATCCCAGAGCTCCAATTCGCTGCTCCTGCATCACAGCTATCAGCAGATGAAAACAGACTTCTTGGGTTTCCCTGGTTTTCCAAGAAAGGTTCCATGCCTGATTCCAGCCTGGCGCTTTACGGGTAATACATTACATCTTTGCTTTGTTAAACAAGTAAATTATTTGCCTTGGCAGGTTAACGCTTCCACACCAAAACTGTTAAAATAACATTTACGTCTGCAACGATGTCCAAATAAGAGTTACAAAAACAAGGACAATGACTTACATTAGGAAAGAACAGGAATGTGTTGATATGAATTTTTCAAATAAATCTATTAAAACATGTGGAATGCTGCAGATGTTCAGCTGGGTTTGGAGAAAACAGATGACAAAATTGGAGACAGCCCAGCAGTACTGACAGAGGTGAAATGGATTCCTTGTGAAAGCAGACCAAGGGGAAGCACGAGGGTAGTACTGACGCATTCGTCATCAGAAGCCTGACCTTTATCAGAATAAACGCTCCCAAATTTTTTAGATATCTTAGAAGCTGACAGCATGTGCGTCACAGGGTACAGAATAATGTAGCTTAGAATGACCACATGACAATCCACTTGTTTAAATGTCAAGAGAGATGTATGATGTGGCTGCAAATGTTATTTTCATTTAAATATACATGTTGATATAGTCATATTTTCATGCGATGGCAGGGATGAGAAAGAAATCTAGGGCACGGACGCAAGTCTGACATCACTGTTTAAACAAATGTTGCATCTGCCGCAAGTCGGGGACACCTCACAGCCACAATAAATAATGTCAAAGTACACAGTCAGCCTGTAAGAAGTCTTAGTGAAGGGGATCTGAAATGTTACACACAAATCACAAATGATGCTTCTCATCTCAAGAAGAAAAAATAACTACAGAGAATAGAGGAAGAAGTATCGACCTCTCTCTCTGAGATCTCTGATGTTATGTGGTTCTGGGTGCCTCTTGGTTCTTGGTGTTCTCTCCTGAAACCTTAAAAACCCAGACAAGGAAGTACGCCTGCCTCACCTTCTGCCTTTTGACCATACGTCACAAGGCCCACTGTGACGCGCACCATCCGCAAATAAGCTGGCTCATAAATAACACACTGCAGCCCTCAGCACCTAATTTATGACTGAACTCTTGCAGCGTTCCTGTTCTAAATCATCAAAATACTTCTCCTGGAGCTCTTCTTTATGGATGAGAACTATTAGAACAGCTTGATATATACTATACAAGCCAGCTTTGCTAAAATAATGTTCAGTACTTTCTCCAGCTGCCAGTCTGCCTGCCTGTCTCCTAAAAACACAGTGTGGTAGATTAATTTTGTGTTCAGAGATACCACCTAACCCACACCCTAGCCCTCATTCCTATGCAGCTAGGACATTTTTGAGGTAGTGGTTTGCACTGGTGAACTGGGACTGTGTGCAGTGGGGGTGAGGGGCATTCAGAATTTAATATGAAGTTGAGAAAATTGCCAGCAATGGGATTCCAAGGGATAATATTGCTGGCTAGATGGAAAAACAATCTTGGGCACAACCAAATACGATTGCATGTGGTGAGCCTAACAAACAAACCTCCAACATTTCAAAAAGAAAAAACTGTGCAAAGAAGCAACAGTTTGCTTATTTTCTGATCAGTATCTAGTTATTGGAAAACACGGTGAACACAGTTAGAGATAGCAGCTGGTGGTGATCATGTGAATTAATGATGTGCACAAAAGAAATGATTGGAGGTCACGTAGAACTCCATTACAAATAACAGTGACAGATGTTGACTTGCAGCATCACTATTAGTGTGCCTTACCTCAAAGTAGTAATTTCCCTTTGATAAAGGATGGCCTGCCACATAGCAACCCACCTCTTCAGAGTTCCCTTGGTAACTAAAGAGAAAGAATATTACAGGTTAATATAATCTTTTGATCAGGAGGCTGTCAAGACACCATAGTAAGAAATCAAATGCTACAGTTAAGACAATGAAAGCAGATAGAGCTGCTACAGGTACAGACAGACAAGATTTCATTACACTTTATAAACTCCAGGAACTAAGAAGAAGTCAAGAAGAAGCAAAATCTTCTTTTGCAGAGGAAGTGAAATTGTATTTCAGATGTGTCTCATATTTAGGAATATTATTGGAGTCACTCTCCTGTGAATCAGCTGGTGGCATCTTCTCGTATCATTACTGAATTGACTGTGTGTTCTGCTTTGTACAGAGATCTGATGCCAAATGGGGGAATAATATTGTGTTATTACATTATGCGTGTACAAAACTGTGATTCAGATGGGTAGATATGCTGTCAGTGAAGGACAAAAGAAGCTGCATCATATGGTTAATATTATCAATGAGTATGTTCATCAACACTTTTGTTCACAGATACATTAGCATAATTACCAGGGTGTGTTTATGGGGTGTTGCAGTGCAGCTTCAATCAGTGAGACTTTAAATGTGAGAAAAACTGATCACTGGTATCCAACGTTTAATTTCCAGATCATAGCAGCCTGTGCAAAACCTAAAATCACCCATCACCAGCTCAGTTGGATGCCCACACTGACAAGTTTGAGAAGTGGCTAACCTGAGTGTGTCTCCATCCTTCTGCAACCTCATGTATCGTTCCTGTGCTGGACGCTCATCCCCAACATCTCGGATCCGACGCCTCAGATTCAGGAGGCATCTGTGGTGCAGCACGTTGATGTCTTCCATCTGAATTAAATTAATAATACAGTGAAAAAAAAAAATTCCAGTAAAAAGAAAAACTTCTGTGCTGCCCGGCTGTTGCCTAATTTTAAAAACAAACAAACCAAAAAAAAAAGACAGGTGAGAGGAAGCTGAAATGCATACTCTCAAACATTCCTTGCATAGAGATTTGCATTTATCTTGTCACATCAGAATGAGGCCATGATGAGGGCGCAGAGGCACGTTCAGAATATCAACAGTTATTTGTTTTTAAACTGAAAAACAAGGTTGTTGTGAGTTGAAATACCACAGTACGACACCAAAACTTGAAAGTCATTCACTTTTTTTCTTTTAATTGTTTGCCTATAAAATGACAGAACAAGCTAAATATGCCCGTTGTAGTTTCATACAGGCATCTTCATTGTCTTTTTCTGAACAGAAATTATTCCTGAAAAAAAAAAAAAAACAACTTATTATTAGTTTATAAATTTTAATTTTTTAAATTAATTAAATAGTAAAACATAAACAAGTATATGTTTAATCTGTTGGTCTAAGATAAGTAATTGTATTTGTTTAAATTTGCTAGGCAGACATTTAGCAGAGCAAATCACAGCTAATTACATTAAAGCTGTAAAGCTGGATAAAGCAGGTCTTTAAAAATGTATTTATGTAGTCTATACAGCATCAGAAAACATTCTGAACAATCTAAAAAAAATGGCTGTACAGAACGTAGCTGTATCCACTTTACAATCAAATTAAAAGAAGAACAGCAAAGCCTCGCAAGAAGTTGTGTACTGGGGAAGGTTAAAAATTCTTTACGTTCTAGATCCAGTATATGAAAGCATTTGGAGCACGGTGACTTATTGTCCTCAGAGTCAAGACTAAACAAGCACACGCAGCATTGAACTTGTGCACCACATATCTGCAACTAATTCTAAGATAGCCTAAAGTCTTTTTTGTTTGTTATTTTTTTTATAAATCATGTCTTTTCTATTTGCCACAGTAATTTATATGTGGAAATAGTTACTCATATCTTGTATTGCACCGTCTCCCGCTTTGTCCCTTGTATTTGAGCTTTAATTCAATTCTACGCTCTGTTCCTTTTACAGTAGCATGTTTTTTATTAGAATAAATAGAATGGAGTCCTGTTTTAAACTCTACCTAAAGGTTGTCTTTTACATGTTTGTCAATAAACTTGAAATGATTACATTTGTTGAAACGTGAAACAGAGTTACAAGGTTAAAGAAAGCACTTATATTTGCTATTTCTTTTAGCTTTTCTGCAAACTGTAGGACTCTCTTTAGGGCATTATTTTGAAAGCACCCAATGACGCACTCCTTTGCTGTATCTGCTGCAGCGACCATAGGATGGTTTAACTTTCTCTCGTGCCAAAACACGTCTTAGTAAAAAGAAACAAGAGACCAAAGAAAGAACACACAGCTGCCGTTAACAAGATATTCTGTTACCAGTATTTATTTTATGTAGTTCAGTGACGTGGTAAGAAAACAACAAAAACGTCTAACTATTTTCTTTCCAGTGGCAACTGGTCCAAACAAAACATGTGAACCTGCCGCCACGACGAGAGAAAGTGGGCGTGCCAGTGTTTACATGTAGCTAGCTAAAGCTGTCAAGGTCTGCAAGCTAGCAACTTTTAACCAGCACCGTGCTAACGTTAATGCTAATTGAAGTCAAGCTAGCATGACTGTTCTGAGGGTTATCTGACAGCTTTCGGGCCACTTGGCAGTTATACGCCGCTTATTGCTAAGTTAAAAATATTTTTAAATTATAGTTATCCCTTCGCCACTTGGTGAAAAGGGGTCAATTTAGCGCCGCAGCTAGGCTTAGCATAACCAGCAGCTAATGTGATCGCTTCTTTGCTTGAAGCGACGTTTAGCAAGAAGATGTCAAAAAACTCTTTCTGAAAGTAAAGAGCAAAACAATGATTTATGACAGGGTGTCATCATCGATCATACTATCGCTTACCTGTTATCTAGTCGGCTAATGTGACAGAAATTGACTTTTATCCATCAGCTATCCATAGCTCCTCATAAAAGTTTGGAAACTAGACTTCGGCGCTTCTAAGTGACATCACGCTCTCGTTTTCCAAACAGCCAATGGCAGCGAACTTTGAGAAATGGTGACAAGAATTCAACCAATCCTGTCGCTCGATTAGTGTGCGTGGGTGTGGGTGTTTGTACTTGTTTTCCTCGTGTTGTGGGGACATTAGGCTTTCTGTTTAGACCTTTTTTATACAAACTGACACCATAGCCGATCTAGTTTTAGGGCTAGTGTTTGGTTTAAGCTTAGGGTCTTTTAGACGGTAGAAAAGGTCAGGGGTTAGTCTCCAGAAAGGGATTACTTTTGGAAATATGTGTTAGATTTACCCAGATGTACCATGATGAATCCCTCAGCAAGTGTACAAGATGCTATATGGACACTAGCAATGTGTCTGGTGAGCACTGTGAGTACAACCTCTATCCTTCCCTCTGTTGACTGTTTTATGAGCTAAAACTAAAGTAGGCAGATGTTCAGTTTAACAGAAACTCAAGGGGAAGCTGCTCAGCCCAGTTCCATCACAGGGTTGGTGCTGTGTCTGTTTGCTGTGTTGCAAGCAGAAGTGGCAGCAGATAGACGTCAGCTGTGATAGACCTGATCTTGGGAGGGTGAGAGGAGGAAGAAATTCTGTGGCTGCCTGAAGGAGGAAAAATGAATAATCCAGTGCAGTGTGGAAAAGAGATCCCCTGTTGGTCTGGCTTGGGTCTTGGAACTGGAACGTTCTCCTTAAACGTAGAAACAGACTGTGCCGTAGCTCGCGAGCTGAAGGGAACATAAGACGACAGGTGATTTCTGCCGTGCTTGCCAAGTTTAATCAGAACAACAGGCTGCTGATGGCAAGAAAGATTTTGGCCTCGTGTGGCCCTGAATTTCAGCAAGTACAAGCCAGTGGGTATGTCAGTGCGCTCTGCCATGGCTGTTCCACTACTGCTGGAGCCAGTGACCCAGTGCCAGGAAAACTACTTACACACAGTACATTTTGTTCATATGTAAATGTCATAAGTGGGGCTCCAACTAAAGACTGTTTACTTTATCCATTAATCTGCCAGGTATTTTCCAGTTAATCAAACCACCAGAAAGCGATGAATGTTTTCAAAATCCTAGAGCAAAGTCTGACGTCAGCAAATGTCTTGTTTTGTCCAACAAACGGTCCATAACCTGAATATATAAATTTACATCGATGCAAGAGCAAGTCAAATAGCTGATTCTCACTTCTGAGAGCCTAGCACTGTAAAATATTTGGCGTCCAAATAGTTGATTAATTTTAACCGCAATAAGGCCGTATGAGGCAGTAAGGCCATGTCAGGTAACACGGGACACAAAAGGATTCTAGATAAACACACCTACTGGCAGCCTCTACTGAAGAGCTTTATGTGCAGGCTGTTGACTTTGCACACATATCGTACAGCATTTGTACTCCGTGTACTATTGTTAATATTTTGACCACATGGACATTAGAGTGTCATAACTTAGAGGTGAAAGTAACCCTCTGCACTTTCTCCCTAAACCTCTATGATCGTATATTGTTTAACTACGGTCATTAGCATCTGCATGTAAAGTCACCCAGTAACCTGCATCCAGTACAGACATGCCAGTTTGATCATGTCAAGAGTGACAGTAGAGAGGGGTGATCTTTTACAGATCCTAACTGGACGAGTGGTGCCATGGATTGTATTATGAGCAGTTTGGCTTGGGTGGGTTGATGTGCATTCCTGCAAGAGTGAGTCCTCCTCCTCCTCCTCCTCCTAATTATCCAGATGATTACTCTTCCAATTCAAACAACTGGTGAGCAATAGCCTCCAGTGCTCTCATATTTCAACATGCGATACATAAAGGCGTCAATATCTTATAACTGCTAAAATCGAACTTGACCAGCTGTACATTGCATTACCTGTATCTGCCTCAGCAGTGATTTGGTTAAGATGAGATTTGATTTGCTACATACTGTATCCTGCACTTCTGTTACATTCTGTAAAATCCTCACATGTCTAAAGTCAGTTCATCACATCGCAGACTTCCTTTCTACCTTCGTTCTGTCATAACCTCTTCCAGAATCCGAGCAGGAGAAAACCCACAGCTGTGCATCTGTTGGAGCAAATGACATTGCAGTGGCGACGCTGATGGAGGCACATATACATTTGTATTTGTTACCATGGCAAATGTGATTCTAGAAAGGTCCCTGACATCGGAAAGAAAGTGCAAACAGCTGAGCGTGACTGCTGCTCTCATATTGAGCATAAAGTGCAGAAGAAGAAGAGCGAGATGT
Organism: Helostoma temminkii; assembly: GCA_900302695.1. Lineage (NCBI taxonomy): Eukaryota > Metazoa > Chordata > Actinopteri > Anabantiformes > Helostomatidae > Helostoma > Helostoma temminkii. Next base: position 21,284 of record OMLM01002620.1, read on the forward strand.
ATGTGTTACAACAGGAAAGGGTGGGGAGATTTTGATAATTTCTGAAAGGAACATAATCCACCCCCCACTTGCTCTCTCCTTCACTGCCACCCCCATCTCTCTCTCTCTCTCTCTCTGTCTCTGAGTTCCAGCCCCTGAAGGTGTCATAACTGTGCTCTCTCTCTCTCTCTCTTTCTTTCTCTCTCTCTCTCTCTCTCACTCACTCACTCACTCACTCACTCTCTATCACCGCCTTTCAGATCTTTAAAAGCCGGTGCTTTGCTGTGTCTCTCTCGATCTCCATTTGTCTCCTGTGGCACTGCAGGGGGACTCAACCGGCAAAGCACCAAGGAAAAGCTACTGTATAGAAACAGGAAGGAGACTGAGGAAAGAGAAAGAGAAAGGGAGGGAGAGAGTGAGAGCGAAATATACATAGCGAAATAGCATCAGCCACATTTAACTGACAGGAGAGTGACAGTGAGGAGAACCTGAGACCTGGACAGAAAATGCCTATCCTTTCTAACTTAACAACCGTTGTTTTGTTGCTGATTGCTCACTGTGGATCATGGACCTGGGCAAACCGCTTGGGCCCCTTCAAGGTCTGTCCTGGCTGCAGGGATCCACTGGGGGCAGGTCGCCCCCCTAGGGACCATAATGCTGCCGGCAGCACATCAGTGTTAGCCCAAGGAGAGCCCTGTGGTGTATACACACTGACCTGTGCCAAGGGGCTCCGCTGTGTTCCCCCTCCACGAGAGCACAGTCCCCTCCAGGCTCTGTTGCAGGGAAGGGGCATTTGCGCCAAGCATAGCAGGACAATTCCCACTGAGAGGCCCCACCCCACAGGTAAGATCCTGTACACACACACACGTGCATGAAATCACGTATGCACACATACACGCACGGACACTGCAGCTAGGCTGATCTCTTCGGTGGTTTACTGAAGGTATTGTAGCAGACACCACATGTAATTGTACACAAAGTGTATTTCTGTAAATTGCATGTGATAATGTATCACTCTCAGCAACAAAAAAGAAAAAAAAAGGGCCAATTAGTGTGTGGCATTTAAGCCTGGATGCATTTTGTGCACCACAGATGAATTTGCAAACCTCTGGCATCTGCAGTGCCTCTGGAGTCACTGGGATATAAATGCCATTTATCCAGCTGTTAAACACAAACGATGGGAAATAATCAAAAAGAAAAACGGGACGTTTCGGAAATTCCACAAATGTTTAGTCGTGGGGGTGTTGCGACAGTGATCAAGTAGGGATGCACATACCTGCATGTATGATTTATGCAGCAGTAGCTTTTTCCTCTGCTTTAGTGATGGGGGGACATGACCATGATCTGTCCTACAAGTCATGTTCTCTGTAGAGAATTCAGAATGAATGTGACACTGCCAGTGTCACCTACATCCTGATCAAGCTGCTTTTTATTGCAGTGATCTCCATCTACTGTTCAAACAGAGACACTGCGAATCCGTAAAGAGAATACACCAGTGGAAATTAGGTCTCTCTCACTGAATGACCAACCTGCACATACTCACACTGCACATAGATCAAATCTGTGACACTGCTTAATAACATCCTGAGATGCAAAGACTGTAAATATGTACAGGTGCTAAAATGTGACACTGAATGTCTGTTCATGGCTAAGATGCTCTAATGTCACATTCTCATGTCAGTGTGTCATTTCCTCTCAGGTCCACATCCCTCACACAGTGGTGACATTGAAAAAGTAAGTTGATGCTCTTATTTTGCAAGCTTGACTGACTTGAAGCTGATGGGTCAACATAAATGAGACATATGTTATTAATAACATTAAATGAACATACATCGAATGCGACGGGAAAAGGATTGCACCGCATTATAGAGAGTTATTACTGTACCAGGTATCCCCTGTTGTTTCTGCTGTTGCAGTGGCATGTACACACACTTCTACGAAGCCACGCATCGTGGTGCGCGATGTGTGTGCTGCTATGCGGCAGAACTAATTGAGCATGATGTGAACCAGGAAAGTTTCACGTCGGCCACAGATTGCTCACTTTACGAGCCGGCTCATCTGCTGCACTCGAACCAGTATGTGTGTCACGGCATGTAGTCACAAGAGCGATCGAGCTCTCGCAAAAAAAAACTGCACAGTCACTTTCAGTGACCTGAAAAGCCAAATCATTGTGTAACAATATGGTTATATAATGTTGCACAATATGTGATATGTGTGTGTATATATATATTCTATGCTTGTGGGGCTCTAATGCTGCATCGCTGTGCCTAATCCTCTGTGCTTCACATCGACATGTGTTGTGATCAAAGAGGATTTCTGCCAACACAGTCACCTGCGGGGTAGACAGCAGCTTGCTGTTTCCTAAATGAGCACAGGTTTACTCTCTTTCCCTCTGGTGATGTTTGAATTCACACTCTGCGTTGCTGTTTTTTTTTGTTTTTTGTTTTTTTTTCTTCAGGCACCCTGCCGCAAGCTGCTCAACAGTGTCCTGAGGGGTCTCGAGCTGACGATCTTCCAGTCTGACCGTGACATCTATATACCCAACTGTGACACTCGAGGCTTCTACAGGAAAAAGCAGGTAGAGTATTGCAACCTGAATGATCAGGAAACATATTGTTAGAAGTTTGTGGTGGGAAAATGTGTCTCTGCTGTTCTGGCTGTATATATTTCTGAGTGTCACCCTACTGCAGATTTCCATTCTGTGCATCCACAGATTTGTCTGTGAGCACAGGGGTTGGGAACAACTGACTCTCTCTGAGCCTCTCAGCTGTGGCCTCTGAGAATCAGTACTGCGCTATGATGACATATCATTTTCCTCTCTCTTCCTCTCTCGCCACCTTTTCCACTCATGCCTCTTACTCCCCGCCCTCTGTTCCCCTTTTTCAAAATCTCCCTCTCCTCCTTGTGATCTCACACAGTGTCGCTCCTCCAAGGGCATGCAGCGTGGCCACTGCTGGTGCGTGGACGAGCACGGCACAGCCGTGCCCTCACGTGCCAGCGAAGATGGCACTTTACCATGCGACGGCGAGTGAGGCATGAGTCTGTTCCTATTGCTGTGAGCCCGGGGGAAAGGAGAAGGAGGAGGAGGAGGAGGAGGAAGAGGTGGTGTAGAGATAGGAGGACAGGGAGAGGGGGTGGCTTTAGCATGTGCTAGACACTGCCTGGACAGGAGGTAGCAGGGATAAACCACTTCCTATGGAAAATACACACCAGTTAACTTTCATGTCTTCTCTAGAAGCAAGACACACACTCTCACAGTCCAGCAGCAGCAACAGTAACATCTGCCTGAATGTTCAACAGTTGCAGCAGTGTCCTCATGCTGCATGCTCGTATCAGTGCTCCATGAACTGCCTCAGTGACCCAAGCGGTATTACTCTGAATGATCTCTATATTCCCTGGCTCTTGTCCTGGCTTTCTGGTAGATTTTTTGTTTCCTTTTCACTTTAGGATAGCTGACACTGCCTGTGCGTGCGTTCTGATCTCAGTGGGCTGAAATACTGTTACACAGGTGATGCGACACAAACGTTTGAAAAACGTGTCTCCCTCACCGTCCTCTCTCCCCCTCTCCAAAGATACACTGATACCAACTTACTAACTAATTGACAGAATATTTCTTTTCTATTAATTTATTTTTGAGTATGTATTTCCATCAAGTACTGCTTGAATCTTACAGTATCTTAAATATATATATGTCAAGTCAGAAAAAATAGTCATACAAATATGATCCTGGATGCTTCTGTTCATTTTATTTGTCAAAATGGCATTCTGACTGCTTATTAGTTGATTGTTTGTACATATGTTGGATTTTTGTGGTCGACTGTGTGTTCTGAAGTGGCAGATCAAAGGCTGTTACCCTTTTCAAAAAGTTGTAAGGCATATTTTTATACACGTCAATATGATATTTTATATATGAATTGTTGATTTATTTAATGAACTACAGTACAATGCCATGTATTTTTATATTGTCAGCAGTTTCTTATTTAAATACAGAGATTATTTTATGTCATGTTAGGGGAAGTGCTGTGCTTCGGAGGCACCTTTACGGCAAAACTCGTCACATTCATCAGAGCTTCTATTCTACTAACTGCTGTACATCTTCTGGTTATATTTCATGTTTTTAATTTCCTTTTTTATTTATGCTTTGTTTATTTGAGATTTTCAAATGTCCATGTCACTATTGTATTTTATCTTGGCACATCATACTATAAATTCTGGTTTCAATAGAGGAAAAAACTGACGATCAGATTTGTTATTGTTCTATGTCTTTCCCAAGTCCTTGCTAAAGTCATGAAATTGTGTGCTATTAAAGTGTGATTAGAATTTATCTATTTCTGACCAATCTTGTTGTGCCAATGTGTGTGCCGTGATGATAGGTCCGTGCACAAAGGACCTATTAGATTTGCAAATATTGAAAATAAAATCTAATGACAATAAAAAATGGAGAAAAATAAAAAATATATTAATATAACAACAGGTGTTGAGTGTGTTCCTTTTATGAAATATGCTTAAAGTTGTGTTGATAAGAGCAAACAACAAATACACATTTTAAATTATGAAGGCCTGTGAAAAAAAGTATTCACCACCTGAACTAATTAACTCCTATGCCTGGGATCATTGTCTTAGTCTGTACAACCTATCTGTGTTTGAGCTTCAACTCTTGACCCGATCTTTTTTTCCCTCTCTCTCTTCAGGAGTCTCTGACAGAGAGCAGGATTCGTGTTTCCCTCAGTTACCCTGGTGCTAGTCCTTAACTGCTCTTCATGGTTGATCATAGGTACAATGTTCTATTTGTGAAATTCTGTGCTGTAACAGGACCCAAAACAGTTCAGTTTTGTCTCATGAGTCAAAGAACATTCAAGGGTCATCTACATCAGATGTGCTGTCGCATTAAGATTAGTAATGTACTTACTTATAGTGTTTCTAACCAGTGTCTGTCAGAAAGTGGAGTCGTGATAAGTGGCTTTCATTCAGGTAAGAGAAGCCTACAGTTCCTTGGATGTTTTTCTTGGACCTTTTATGACTTCCTGAATGAGTCGTCACTGGGCTCCTGAACAGATTTTGGAAGGTCGCCCTGCTCTGGGAAGGTTCACTATTATTCCAAGCCCTCTGCATTTGTAGATAGTGTCTCTCACTGTTGATCTGTCGAGTCCCAGAGCCTTGGAAAAACTTTGTAACCCTTCTCACACAGATCAATGCATTTTTTGTTTGCTTTTTGGATGTATTAACTAAGGATAATTATTTATCCCACATGCCTATTTGATATTTTTACTTTATGAAACATAATTTTTAAAACTCATACTTTGTGTTTGCTCAGGTTGCCTTTGTTTTATGTTTGATTTAGTCTGAAAATCTATCTATTAACTATTTCCCAGATCTCAGAAAAGCAGACCTTGTTTCACAAAAGCAAACTGTAAATCTTAATAAGACTAATTCAGATTTTTGCCTTGGTTTGATGCTTTATGCTCATATGCTTTTACTCCCCTCTGCAGTCACAACCAGTCACCAGCAGTGAAACAGAAATTATACATTAGAACACATTAGACTCATGCTGCTGTTCTGCCATTACAAGGCACATGAAGGAATAATTCTTTTCTACTTCACAACACAGGGACTCAATACATGCCTGTTTCCAAGGTAACAGCATGGAATATCAAATTTGTCCATGCTTTATATCAAATGAACCTTGCAGAAAATGAACGATGGTCTTTTGTAGAATCACTCAATCTACCCCTTTATCTACTGTAGGGTGTATGCATTTTCTGTTCTTAATGGCTGATTGAAATCACATTCTTGTATGCTATAGATTGGATGAAATTTAGAAAATGACAGAACCTCTGAAGTTTTAATATTAATTTTTTATCCGTACTTTATAGAGCCTCACGCACCAGATAAAGTGCTTTAAGTCTTGACCCTGACACTCTAAAAGTGTGTTGTGGATCAAACAAAACAGATTTCTGAAGAACGTAGGAGAGCTGTTGATGCTCATCAGGCTGGAAGGAGTTACAAAAGAGTTTCTAAAGAGTTGCTGACTTCACCAGTCGACTGTCAGTCAAATTGTGGACAAATGGAGAAAATTCAATAGCATTCTTACCCTCCACAGGAATGGTCGACCAGCAGAGATCACACTGAGAGGAACTTGTGTAATATAGTCCAGGAGGTCACAAGGAACCCTCTATGGAACTAGAGGCACAGTGGTGTGCATTCTATAATTACATAGAGGAAGCCATTACTGTATCCTTCGAAAAGATCACCGCTGTGATGTTCTGAGAGAATCTGAAAGTCAGCGTAGGAGAAGATCAGAGACAGGTTAGAAACAGGCTAAATTAAGACAACCACTGCTTAAACGTGTCTCAATGTCATGTGAACAAGCCAGAAAGCTCCTGGTGGGACGCTGTGTGCATGAATGTAGAATCTTTTGGCTTAAATGAGAAACATCGTGTTCAACAACAACACTGTATTCCAGCATTAAAACCATTTTCCTTGTGTTAAATATAGTGGCGGCAGTGTCATTTATTGGGTCTGCTTTGCTGCATCTGGACCAGAACAGCTTTCCATCAATAATGGAGCTGTGAATTGCACAACCAAACTCCCACAGTGAATAAATTAACAAGTGTAACATTTTGGTCTCATTGTTTAGATGTGTTCCCTTTTAGTTTCAGGATTTGGATTAAAATGATTTATTTGATTTGATTATGAGTTTTAAGTCATATTTATACCAGAAAAGGAGCATTTTATAAAGTGGTCACACACCTTAAAATGCCTAACAATTTAATCCTTAAACCTTAATCCTTAAATTCTAATTCTAACTTGCACATATACTTTACAATAACTTACAAAAAAACACCAATGTAACATTAGTTTTATCTTACTTAGATAACGCCACCAGAGCCCTCTGTTTCTCTGACCCTCATGAAAACAGCGACAGAGATAAATACGATAAAACAACAAAACAAAACTTTTCACTAAAAGTTTTTTCACACAAAAAAGACAGAGATGAACACAAACAACACAACCATGTGCTGGTTCCACCATGCAAGAAGTACTAAAATTCTTAATTTAGACAATAAAATGTTTTAAGTAAAATTAATTCATAATTATATTTAACAAACTGAGTAAAAGTACTCAGTTTCTAGTACTAGCTAGTTCACTTAGTTCAGTGTTCTCCATCAAGAAAACTTCTGAGTGATTAGGCCATCAAATCTCTCAGTGTGCCCTTGCACATGTGCTGAAAAACAGTCCAGTTGTGTCGTATTGCACTGTGGGAAATGTAGGATTCAGTGTTTTGGGATCTTTGCCTTGTTTCTGAAAGCATATCTGTTGTATAGATTTTGACTATATTGTTAGAATTCACAACATTCTGGAAGTGGAAAACCAAATTTATAGTGTCATCACTGTCCATATACGTAGGAACCTCAAAGTACTTTGTTTTGGGATCTTACTGCCCCCTGGAGGTTAGAGTATCAGCTATTGCATGATACTGAATCTCACAGTTGTAACAATCTGGCATGATTCAAGGGATTTGAGGACTTTAACTTTGCACACAGCTGCTTGAATTCAAATGAACTGATGTAGTGAGTTTAAAAGAATAATAATAAGTAAAAATAAGTAAATGTATTTGTAGTTAATAGTTAAACAGTTTTACAAAAAAAGGGGAGAAACTCGTGAAAAACATGGTCATTCAATTCAATTCAATTCCCGGAGAATACCTGCAGAAAGAGAAACCAGAGGTAGAGCCACAACTATGAGACAGTGAAGACACTGTGACTACAGATTGAATGAATTACTACCAGGACAAGAGATGAGCATCCTTACAGACAATTCTTACTCTTTAGTTTGACTCTGCAAAATACTTTAAGATGCTTTTTTATTCCAAGTAGCAGGACAAACAGCTGTACAACTGTAGCTGTGTTCACATACGCAGGAACTCAACCCTCACCACTTCCATTAAATATGCTTTAAAAATTAATATTTAAAATGCTGGTGTGAATATGATGAATAGTTACTGCAAGCAAAGGTCAGTATTTCATATTCCTGTATCCAAACTATAAAGTCAGACTTGTAAAACTGTGAACCTATCCTAAGTAACAAACGCTGAGCTACAAATGTTAGTTTTATGTGTTTAATCATTTTTATTTATATACATGTTTTTTTAAAGCATCAAATAACCTTCGTGATGGTTCAACAGTTCTGAGTCATGTAGCCTGTGGCAGTAAACTGAAAGCCTTTAGGTTTTGAACGGGTAGAGATTTAAGACGCTTGCACCAGTACAGTTTTTACATTTTTACTTAAAATGACCTGAATGATGATCAAAATAAAATTTCTATTACAGCAGTATAATGTTCACGTCAAAGCATCTTATCAATGTTGTCTTGATGATATCTTGTTGCCACCTTTGTCCTGTATGTTATTTCATACGTATGCTGGTATACGTTATTTCCATGATCAATATTTTTTTCTGGGATCAAACTGTATAATGTTCCCACATAAGTTTTAACAGCTAATTAAAATGCTATTAAAATATCCCTAACCCATATCTGGCAGCAGCTGCATGTGACCTTGTTACTAATTTCTTTCCAGCAATGCTGCATCAGTCTTTTTTTTTATAATCATTCCTTTAAATGTGTTGAACAGGTGTAACAGGATAGAAAGCAGCACAACAGGTTGAGCACGATCTAATGAGCCTCTCAAGTGTATGGATGGTGTTTGTTGTGACAGCCCGACTGTCAGCAGAGAGTTAATATTGTTTTGATTATAATTGTGCTTTCACAAATGTCAGTGACCAAATTGTTCATTGTCAGTAAACTGCAGCATCCACTAAATTATTAATGATTTGTTTTCCCTTCATTGACTTATTGTTAATTGACTAATTGCAGCATGTTTGTAGTTGACATAGGCCTGTTATCAGCAGTCTTTAGGACCGTTTAATAGGTGTCTCTTTTGTCAGCAGATCAATGACCTGAACCAGGTGCCTGTTCCCGTCATGCTGCTGCCTGATGACTTTAAAGCCAACACCAAGATCAAAGTGAACAACCACCTCTTCAACAAGTAAGACACAGAAACAAGTCCTGAAACAATGTTGACTGAAATGTAATAAATATGACATAAAACACTGCCTTGGTGGAGAAATGTGTTCCTGATAGATAAAGGATAAAGTCTAAGGCGATTAGCCTTCGTTATGCCCGTGGTGTGTTAGACTGACAGAGTTTCGACCTTCTCCCTCCTCTTTCTTTTCAGAGAAAACCTTCCAGGACATTTTAAGTTTAAAGAGTACTGTCCTCAGGTCTTCCGTAATCTAAGGGAACGCTTTGGTATTGAAGATCTGGACTATCAGGTTAGTGATCTACTGATGTACTAGTCAGTATGCAGACATACTGTATATGTTTCTTGATTTGCCAACTCTAATACAAAATACAGGTATCGAGAAGTACTCGAATATGCATTTTTTTAAAAAAATGTTTTGAATTTAAAAGTGGATGATCCTATGCTAACGTGTTTGGTCAATTGCCAGGTGTCGTTGACACGAAGCTCCCCAGTGAGGAGTGTGGACGACCAGGGAGAGGGTCTGCTCCTCTACTCCTACGACCGAACGCTGGTCATCAAGCAAATCTCCAGCGAGGATGTTGCAGACATGCACAACATCCTGTCTGAATATCACCAGGTAAGGACTGCATGATGGAAGGACTTTTCAAGATTGGTGATAGTTCATTGTTTTTGTGTTGCTATTAAATGCCACAAAAAGATCACAACCTACACAGAGATAATTCTTGTCTTTACACTTTCTGATTTCCCCACTGGGGCTCTTAGCTCCAGTCTTATTAGTTCGTTAGCTGACTCTGACACTTTAACAGTCTATGAGTCAGAATCGACTTTCTGCTGATTCGCACTTGTGGTTGGTTTTTGTTGATTTGAGCCACAGGAGCTGACAGAACAATGTGCAGATTGATGCAGACTTTCACTATCACCATCTATCTGCAGGTATATGACTAATATCAATAAATAAGTGTATTGTGTGTGTGTGTGTGTGTGTGTGTGTGTGTGTGTGTGTGTGCGTGTGTGCGCGCGCATACTGAGGTTCTTGGTTGTTGTTTTTTTTACTTAAAAACAAGGATCTATTACAGTGTGAATGGATTAATTGAATATTAATCAGGACCTAGATGTAGCAAGAAGCTGCAGATGAGTGTTATAAATAAAGTCTTGTTAGATCCTGCTGTGAAACCCAGGCTGTAGAGCCTTTTGCTCCCTACGTCATGATTATGTCACGCTGTTAGCTGGAGGCTAAACAAAGGAGGCAAACACGTTGACTACAGCCTACATCATGTACTGAAAATATCATCTTTCTCAGTGCCAGAATCGAAGGACTAATGGCCCCTTGTGCCTTCCTCCAATGTCTTTACATAAATCATCAAAGACAGGACACTGTGATTTGCTGGTTATTTATGTGTGGTTTGTTACATTCTGACCTAGTCATGGCAAGAAATTGACTCTTGAATGTCCTAATTTGACAAAGTGACCATCTTGTCAGACAAAAATACCACATCTGGACCTGGCATTACTGTGTGCATAAAACTTCACATCTACTTTGCGTTGTGTGCCGTTTATTTCCTCTTTCACCTTTGTTTTTGACCTTTTGTAACCCCCCCCCTAAAAAACCCAGAGAGACTTCCTTAAATTAGTACTTCCTGTGGGGCTTTTTTGATTTTTCTGCCACAGGTGAGGGAAGTTGACCCAGATACAATGGTTTCAGATTAAACCTATTGCCAGAAGCAGCAGAAGTGTGCATGACGAGTACTACACATTCAGCCCAAGGACAGTAAATATCTGCTCTCATGAAATGTTTCAAAGCAGCAAACAAAATGTGGCTTTAAGGTTCTAGTCTCAGGATGAACCTTTCCACTGACCATCTAAACCTGAAGAGAATATTGCTCTGCATCATTAAGGATAGCTGATTGTTACTGAGTGCAGAGGACCGAACATGTGCTCTGTTACTATTGTTGCTTTGTTCAAGATATTCAAATGTCCATATCTACATATGTGTTTATGTAAATGGTGGCGTACAGTTGTGGAAAAGATAAGAGCGAGGTGACACACTTTGACCCTGGATTTTCTTTATTTGTGTTAGATTTCACTAAACATTTGTTGTCTAGTCTGATATCAGTGTTGGTGCTTGTACTGCTGAGTCACATGGGTACTTCAAAAAACTAGGTCTCACTTCAGGCTAAACATACCACTGAGTATGGCTGCTTTGAGCTCTTATTGGAATGTGCTTCCTGTGGTTCCACAGCTTACATAAAACTGGGAGGGAGAGGAGGAAAATGGCAGCTCTGTTTCACAGTGTGTGTGCGTTTTAATTCACTTGGCTCTGAATGAACTTATTGTTGTCAGAGTTCCTGCGCTGCAGTTTCCGTCACAGATCATGTCGGTGTGAATGTGCTTGTTTATGTATTATTTTTGCAATTAGTGTGGAACTTTCTACACTACAGCAGTGCTGCTAAGCTCTAGGCTGGATTCTCAAAAAGGAAACATGTAACACTGATCTTGATCTTTTTAGACTGGCTCCTAATTGAATTTATAATTCAATTCGAGATACTTGTAATTATTTTAAGCCCTTCACGGTTAGGTACCTGTGTGCATTTGAAATCTACCACAACCCTATGTCACCAGCAGGTGCTAAGGTCCTCTGATCAGGCTCCAAAAAAACTGAAGTTGGCTGTGATTTTGAAATTTCCATTCCATTTGATGTAAGATTAGCAAATTTGGTGAAATACAGCTCAATACCCATTTGTTAAGACTGGAACTTGAGTTGTGAAAAGGCTGACAGAGTTGTGACATCTTGTCTAAGTAGATCTAGACAAGGTGCATTATAAATCAACTGTACTTCTAAATCACAGTTTGTAATTGGATTTGCCCAGCTTCCCATTGTATCATTTCCTCTGGTACCCATGCTGCCACCAACAACGGCTTTCACCCACTAAAGATTAATAAGGCAGCGGTTGATAAGGATAAATAGTGGTTATCTACACCTCCATCTCATCCTGTCATGCCAACATGTTGGGCAAGACACTGAACCTCGTGTGAGAATGGGTGAATGAGAAGCACATAAAATACAAATAAGGTAGAAAAGAGCTATGTAAGTGTTATTACAAGTGGTTGTTGTGCTGTGCAAATGTTGTTTATTTTTTTCCAACTGTCCTGGCACAGAGGGTTACAAATGGAATGGAATATGGAAATGGAAAAAAACAGAGAACTACAGTATAAAACAGTACTGGACATGTAAAGTGGTGTCTTTATAACAGCCTGCTCTATCAGTGTAGTTCAGGGGACACTAAATGTGAGGTGTATTTTGACTGAGGAGTACTTAGCACAGCTGAATTCCTAATGATGAAAGGTTTTGTTTACCTTTCTGATCATAAAAAAGTCTCTGCCTTTTTTCACTTAATTTTATTCTTTACATTTCAAACACTGAGTCTGCTCATCACGTTAACATACTTTCTGCACGTGCCCCCAACCCCACTCCCTGCAGCACATAGTGAAGTGTCACGGTAGCACCCTGCTGCCACAGTTCCTGGGTATGTACCGTGTGGGCGTGGACAGCGAGGAGACCTACCTGATCGTCATGAGGAACATGTTCAGCCACAGACTGGTGGTGCACAGGAAGTACGACCTGAAGGTGAGGAGGAAGTTCATGACAGAAAACAATCTGACTTTAAATTGCATATCCCTCTACTCACCACGGCTTATTAAAAAAAATGTGGAAGTCATACAGAGATCACTTTTTTTCTAAAATGTTCTGCAGTTTGAGGGACATGTACAGGAAACCGTGTCATCTGCTAGTATTCTTTAGGGCTGAAAGAGTGAACTATGTAGTTGAATGACATGAAACCATTAATATATTGTCATTTAAAGCAAATATTCCTACTTTCCTTTGTCTGTGCTTCACACGTACAATCACATTATTAGTATTTGCATGTTTTCATCAATGTAAACTAAATGTCTTCTAACAAAATGAGAAATATGGGGGACATTAACTAGGCGTGTAGAAAGTTGTGATGTGCATTTTGCACCATTTTCTGACATTTTATTGACCATACCAGATAAATGATCAATCGATAATAAGGAAAAAAAAAAACTTTTTGCAAATTTATTTTCCACCTTTTGCTTTTTCTGATTCTGAAGTATTTAATATTCTGTTTCCAAAATGAATCATGTCATGATATTTACAGCACTCTGTTGTTGCAGGGGTCTCTGGTGGCTCGAGAAGCAAGTGACAAAGAGAAGGTGAGTAGAAATCCATCTTGACCTAGTGTAGACTTTTAACTCCTCTGTATCTCTAGTATGTTGCTAACAATCTTTTTTCCTAAAGGGAAAAGAGCTTCCTACCTTCAAAGACATGGACTTCAGGAACAACATGCAGAAGGTTTACGTAACCGAGGAGCAGAAAGCGAAGCTGATGGAGAAACTCAACAGGGACGTGGAGGTGAGCGATTAGTTCTCTTGAATATGGCCCTCACTGTCATTGCACCTCTCTACCACACAGTGGCAGCATAAACACATTATGTGGACGTGTGTAGATCTATTCTAAAGCAGAGCTGGAATGACTGGGCAGATTGAAAATGGGAATATTTCAGTTTTTCTTTGACATTTAAGAGCATGGGCTCAAGGAGCTTGTGAAGAGCAATGTTTGCTATTTGTTCACTTTACATGTCAGAAGAAAATAAATTAATTGATAATGAAAATTCATCTGCAGATCCACATGTTGAGCACATTTTAGACCTGCAATCAAAGATAATTTTAACCAAATAATAAATAATGTAATTCAAATGTGAGAAAATTCCAAATTTTCCATAACACAAGCCAATGATTTATCATTTTTGCGTATCATGTATAAAAACTGAAGCCCATTGACTGTAGCAACGCTTGTTAATTTGACAGTGCAGTTTCAGCTTCTGTCATTCTCTTCCAATAAATGTTGCTTCTCTCAGTTTCTAGTGAGGCTGAAGATCATGGACTACAGCCTGCTGCTCGGAATCCATGACGTGAGCCGAGCCGAACGAGAGGAGGAAGAAGGTGAGGAGGTTTCCAATGAGGAAGAACCGGAAGCAGAGAATGGCCTGGCTGCAGGTCCTGCTGTGGGCTCATATGGCACCTCTCCAGAAGGAATTGCTGGGTACATGTCCTCCTACAAACCCCTGGGACCTGGCGAGTTTGACCCTTATGTGGATGTGTATGCAGTTGGGAGCTGCCCAGGTGAATACATTTATGTTTACTGGTCATTTGGAAGATACTTTGATCCTTAAATCTTTCCTTAAAGTTATCATCACCTACCCAGAAAATAAATGTGATATGCTTTTAGAGGTTTTGGTATTAATTTCTTAACATATAACGTAACATATAACTTTCATTTTTTTATCTGAGGCCTGTCACCACTGTTGCCAGTACAAACTCAGGTTTTCTCTGCCTTACATTTCAGGAGCCCCTCAGAAGGAGGTCTATTTCATGGGCCTGATTGACGTACTTACCCAATACGACACCAAAAAGAAAGCCGCTCATGCAGCAAAAACTGTCAAACACGGGGTGAGTAGCACAGGAGAGCAGTTGTACCTGCTAGTGTTTAACATTTCACTCTTGTGGTAGGTAGTGAAATGTATGATGTAAACAGAGAGTGCTGATGACCTCTGTCTCCTTTCTCTGTTACAGGCTGGTGCCGAAATATCCACAGTCCACCCCGAGCAGTACGCCAAACGATTTCGTGACTTCATCACAAACATTTTTGCATAACACTCAGCTATGAACACTGCCGCAAGTCGATCCAACTGAGAGCTAAAATCGGTTTTGCCATTGACCAAATGTAGATCATTATTTAAACTGGGTGACATGAGGAGAGACTACTTACTTGCAATGTAGCAAAATGATGTACTTCTTATGCATATATTTATTTTTAAGATTTAAGATGTGTTTCTTATAGATATTAAGAAGTCTGGAGCAATAGAGTCAAAACAAAAGGCTGATGATCAGTGTTCAGTATGTTGGCATCAGTGATAGATCAAATGTTTTTCTCCTATTTTTCTTCCTTTTTTTTTGTAGTCATATCCACTCTAGTTGACCTGTTGAGAAATACGCTTAGCCACTGTAGTGCTAAGTTAGTGAAACTGGAAATTTGGGTTGTGTACCACAAGTAACAAAACTTTGCTGTAGATGTTTTAAGTCAGTAGAGATTTCAGTTAAAATACTAAAAAGCATTGATTTAAGTAAGATTTAAGTACCCACTCTGACACTCTTGTAGTTTTATTTCATGGCAGCTGTAGTTTTTCAGACACTAAAAACAAAATTGTTTAACTTTCCTAACTCACAAAGGTTTCACCTCGTAATAGCTGAATGGGAGACTGCATTGAGTAGCAGATGCTAAACGAAGGGAGGCTAGCATTGATGTGATAGCTCTCTATAGCCACAAGGCGGTTAGCTCACCTTAGCACAAACAGTGGAGATGGGAAGCAGCTCGCTTGACTTTGTACAAAGACTTAAAATAAAACCAAAAATGAACGGCACCTCTCCTACCGACTAAACAAGCATTGGCTTCCTGGAGTCTGGAGTTACTAGTCAAGCCAGAAGTAATAGGGCACATAAGCCATAGTGTGTCCTTTTTACAGTTTTGTATGGTGTAAACGATTTGGAATCACAAATACAGCCCCTGTAGAATTTGTAGACATACTGTGTTGTTTGGACTGTTAAGCTGTTTGCCTCCGTTTCCAGCTTTTATGCTAAGCTAAGCTAGCCAGCTTTAGGACTCAGTTTTAACATATATGAATAACACTCCACTAAGCAACATATTCCTCTTCTCTTGCCAAAACCGGGTGCCTAGATTACCCACAGTGCAACATGACTGCTGACAGTTCATTCAGAGGGCGTTTGTTTGTTTGCTGTCTAAACTACTTTTATTTATTCTACGGCTCCTGAAGGTACAAAAGGCTTTATGCAGTGATTTTTTTTTTTTACATTTTTTTTTTTTCCACATACATAAACTCTGAACACACTTGTGTTAAATGGGTAGATTTCTCCATAAATGGCACAAATGCAACAACTGCAAGTGGTTGGAAGATATCCTGAAAGCCAGTTCTGCATTTTCATGGAACCAAAAATACAACATTCACACTTAACATTGGTATTGGCCAAGTCCATGGAAGTGAAAGATGCTGTCTAATTCCGTCACTTTTACACAGCCAGTTGCAACACTATAATACCATAAAGAAGAGCCCATTATCACAGTATTTGTCCCCTTCCTAAGTTTTTATTTTTTTGCATATTTGTCCCACTTCTGATTCTGATCATAAAATAAAGCTGTTCAAACCTGCCTGGTCATATGTGGAAAAAGTAATTGCCCTTCTTAGCTAAATCAAGAATGGAATGTGAATAAGCAGTTTGGAAAGCTGAGTTCAGTTTCACTTGCCACACCCAGGCCTGATTACTGCCAGACCTGTTGAATCTAGAAATCACTTGAATAGAAGTGGTCTGACAAAGTGAAGCACTCTAAAACATCACAAGAAGCAACACATTATGCCACGATGAAAAGAAACTCAAGAACAGATTAGCAAAAAGTAATTAACATGCATCAGTCTGGTCAGCCACTGCTGACCAAAAACAACACAAAGAAATATCTTGATTATCCCCAAGACTTTTGGGAAAATATTCTGTGGGCTGAGGAGACATAAGTTAACTTTTTGGAAAGTGTGTGTCCCGTTACATCTGGCAGGTTTTAAATGAAATTATTAATAAATAAAATTCATTTAAAAACGTGCATTTTGTATTTATTCAGGTTATCTGTGTGTATATATTGTGTATATTTACACAAAGATAACCTGTGTGTATATAATACAATTTGTTTGATGAATCATTTAACTGTGACAAATATGCAAAAAAAAAAAAATAAAAAATACAGCAAATACTTCCTCATAGCACTGTAAACGATCTCATCTCCCACTCTCATAGATGACCAGATTGTTGCTGCATGTTCACCTGTAGCTTGGCTTTGGAACATTTACTGTATAATCACACATGGTTGGACTCCATGTAAAAGGGCTTTTCCTTTTACCTGACTGTAAGTGAATAAGTGTATTTCTCAAAAGTGTCAAACTGTTTCGTTAAATGCTACAATGACGTTTTATAGACATGTCTATTAAAAATGATGATAGTCTGGACAGTATATATGAGAGATAGCCTTTATGTGTAGAAACAGGCCATTTGAATGTTAATAGTGCCAAATGTGTGGGAATGTTAGTTGGCAAACAATTAATGTGACTGACAGAGCATTTAAATGAAACACAACTTCAGTAAATTCTGTTTTCCACCAAAGTCTACTGCATCTCGAAGCTAATGTACAGAACAGCATTGTCATTTAAAATAGATGTGTTGTATTTAAGTAAAAAGCATATCAAATAAGTAAACCTGTTTGCAGCTTGAAGTTACCACAACCTGTAAAGAGAACGGGGGTGGGGTGGTTGTGGGGTAGCTGACCTTAGAGCATTCCTCTACCCACTGAACTGGACCCACAGTAATGAAGTGACTTGATGAAACCTGTAATGTGTTGATGTCCTTTTTGGACATTGACATGGAAAATATGCTTTATGTGAATCACTGTCATGGATAACACTTAAAATGTATAGCAATAGAATAACTGTACATGTAGGAACTGTGTGCGTGTGTGTTTTGATTCAGTCATAGCCAGGATACTGTGTTAAACATTTTTGACAGTAACAGTACATTTCAGTAGCTTATGCAGTTAGACAGTGAGATCATACAGCGTTCCTAAACACTGGCGAGGCAGCGTAGATACAATGAGACACTTCGTGAAGCCTCATCTGCTCTATGATTGCACTTATTGTATTTTTGCAAATCAGCTTTTGGACCAAAATATATTTTGCAAAGAATTTGACAGTGGTGTGACTCATTATTTTTCTTCTAAGTGTTCGTGCATGATGAAACAGGTGTACATGTGCAAATGTGTAATCTGGTGACAAACTGCAGAGAGACAGTTTGTCACTTCTGGCCTAAAAATATACATGTCAGCATCACCAGGAAGTTGTCACTTAAGGCTTTTATTGAAATATCACCACAGTTACTGTATGAATAGAAAGTGGTTAGATATGCCCAAAAGATGATCCCTGCTGACTTTTCCTGTCATAATTTGTATTGGCACCATAT
>OMLM01002620.1:51587-65242 GCA_900302695.1 Helostoma temminkii
TGAGGTCCATGGACATCTGCCATATCAGCTGATCCACAGTGAGGTGACTGATCATCCTAGTTTTCCTAGTTTTCTCTCTAAGAAAATAAACCTCGATAAAAAGTCAGTCAAACACAACAAAGGATGAATAATGCTCATTTAAAAAGTTTATTTCGTTCCAGTAAGCACTTCTTCTTTTAGCTCATGAGGGATTCACATAGTCCACGGTGCCAGAAATAACAATGACACCTGTAGCCTTTTCATACTTCACTGTAAACTCATGGGATAGACCTACACAACAGTAATATGAAAGTGAATAATAATTATCATAATCTCCATGTAGCTGTTTGACTATCCCAAATAAAAATTTGAACATATAGCCACATGTTTACATCTGCTTTTATGACATGTAGGAGAATAAGAAATTATAAAAGACGATGAAAAAACAAAGTTGACATATTTTCAAAGCTACCAGTAAGAAATCATTTACAAAATCGAATCTGGTTTTTCAGTTGTCTCTTCATTACAGAGTTTAACATTGAATATGTAGTATTAGGTACATTTACAGAATAATAAAATGCCATATCTTTGATCTGCGAGAGAAACACTGACATATTTCATGTCCCAAACCATTTTTCTAGTCTAAGCAGATTTATGCTCAGCTGATTCGTCACTGAGAACCTGTTTATATTGGCCAAACGGAGCTGCGACAGGCACACGTAGCTAACAACATGACATATTGTAGGTTTACGTTCGATTTGTAAAAGCCAAGTGAAGACAAAATCAGCTGTTTTGGTCCAGTCACGACACATCGGAGGAGAAACATCACCTCCGTACAGTCATCCCACACAGTTTACTTTAACACTTGTTGCTTTTCATGGTCATAGCTGGATTATTGCACTTCTTCTGATGGAAGTGAAACAGAAACACTCTGCTCTAATATTACAGAAGACAGCTACAAATTTCTACTTGAGTCCTTTTAAAATAAGGTCAACAACAACACAGGAATTCAGCAATATATCTGCCATCAACAAATTGAGTGAATATTGCTTTTAAGTCGTTTGATATGTTGTTCGGTCTTCAGAAGCATTTTTTTTTTATCCTTAATACTATGATAGAGTCCTGTCATTTGTCTTATAGGTTACACCTCTCCAGAGTCAGATCTGCATAAAGACTGCTAAATTCTGAGCATCCTGCAGCAGATATGTAGTAGCATCTTCAGTTCACGCTACGACACGCGTTTCCTGGAGCTAGTTCGGCCCAGGCTGGCAGTGCTGGACCGGCGGGAGAGGACGGGTGTGGCAGTGGTGGGGGGCGTCTCGTTGGTACAGCCGTGTTGGAGCAAAATATCAATGCAGCCTTTGCTCCCTGTTTTTCTGGCTATCATCATGGCCGTCTGGCCTTGGTTATCTTTTGCTTTCACATCGATTCCGTACTGTTGGGAGAGAGATGGAAGAAAGAACATGGTATTTTCTCTGTGTTCGGGTTCAAATACTGATCACAGTGTGTGCAGCCGTTGTTACTTGAACAACATGTGCTGCTGGAAAAAAATCACAATTAAGTGCAATTTAATTTAAATGAAACCACGTGTTAAACAAGGCAGCATCCATGAGAACGGTAGATGAGAATCTGTGTCTGCAAATCCTAAAATACCAAACGGCAAAGACAGGGATCCTGAAGACAGCAGGTTATTGTTTGCACCACTAAGTGTGAAGTAAAGCAAACACTGTGCTGTTATCTAATTTGGTGTCTTGCAGAGGGCACTAAGCGTGTCTACCAAAAGCTTCCAGGAACTATGAAACTACTGAACTAGAAGCTAAATGTCCATCATTCCTGTTTGTATTTTAACCCCACCTGAAAACCATGTGGATAAAGACAATTGGACCAAAAGGACCAACAGTGGTGTCTGTCTCCACAGTGCATTAGTGTGAACTTCAGGACCGTTTCCACTGTGATGTCATCAAGTGCTTCCAGGAAGCATCTTATGACATTAGATCCTCTACCTGCAGCTCTAATGGAGGAACCAGAGCTGTGTTTCTAACCCTCAAAGAGTCCTGGGTCAGGATGTAGTGCTTTCTGTAGGTCTTTGCTTTGAGTGACCATATACCACAAAGCATTTGACACATTTAAAAAAAAACCTTAGCTGCACAGCTTTTGTGCATATAATGACGTAAGCAACAAACCATTAAACTTTGATACGTCAGCGGCCTAATTAGTTTAATCTTCACTGAGCTTTATCCCTGTTGTGGTAAAATAAATCAAAGGAAAGTTCCTGGTCTTTGGTTTTTGGGGAAGAAAGTAGTAGTACTGTGGAAGGCAGTGAGGATTTAGTAGTAGAAAGTATCAGGAACCTATACTGTATGCAGTATGAAGTTCCTGGTCCACAGGGAATGTTGCTGTGGTGAAAATACCCTTATGGTCTAGTCCTGTCTTGAACTTGAAGGTGCCAACACAGTGGTACATGGCCAACATGGGTCCCATAGCACAATTCAGAAGAAGTTAACAAAAAAAAGAAGCAACTCACCCAAACAAGCAGCTGGGTCATGACTACATCCCCCTGCTGACAGGCAGCGTGCAGGGCCGTGCGAGGCAGTGAAGACGACCCGGCTGGTTGAGCGTTGATCTGTTCCTTGGTACTGTGAGCCAGAAGGAGCAGCAGTCTGGGCAGATCTTTCTCAGTAACCGCAGACATCAGCCACTCTGGCATACTGTCCTCTGGCATCTGGGTCCCCAAGGCAGGCTGAAGAGGGGCCACATACGCCCGCTGTTCATACTTAGCTCGAATCCACGACTCTCTTTCCTCACTAAAACAGAAACACACAAGAAATTTCATTCATTTCACTTCAAGTCATTCATAAGAGCTTGCAAGCATTAAACATCAAGGTGCTAGTGACAGTCTATGGAAAGATTCTGACCGTGTTGCACTGGGGGTAGGTTTGGTTCTGCCCTGGGTGCAGCTCTCCCAGATGCTGTTGGCCATGTGGTTTCCTATGGCAGCCAGAACTTGAGTGAGCTCTCCGGGCCAGTCGTCCAGATCCAGAGAGCGAACACGAGACAGGTGAGTCCCTAGGTTTCGATGGATCCCTGAGCACTCAATGCAGATCAGTGCACCCAGGTTGAGACTGGCCCATGTGGGATCTGGAGGACCAAGGTAGAGAGTATTACAGGGAGTGTTCCCCAAATCATACTACAATATAATATATTGTTAACACTGAAATCCAGTAATGAACATAATATTCTCCATATAAATCATTTAAGAACTCACTTGGTGCTTCACAGTCAACACACAGACTGTTGCCTTTGGCGTTACGGATGGCCTGAAGTGCTACAGCCTCACTCTGACTGCTCCTCCGTGCCTAGATCATCACACACACACACACATATTAAATCATTAATGTATGTCCTTACAGGTGCTGCTATTTTACAAGAATGAATTTGGCTGCTTTTGGCATCCCATAGCTCAGTCCCTCCCTATAAAGCCACAAACCACAACATTAGTATAGGTGAAGTGACTCTTCAGCACGCAGGACAATATTAACATCAGGGAGGGCAATGGTGCAGTTGGATTAGTGGTTACACCTCATTTCTAGGGTCAGTGGTTTGTGAAACGACTCTTCCTGACCATATGTCGAAGTGTCACTGGACGAGATAGTGAACCCGGAAAGTCCAGACACTGAGATTGAACAAGCCAGTGCACTATGGGTGCTGGTCCCAAGCCTGATGCAAAACATATTATTGTAAGTAGTTGAAATGTGTTGTGTAATTTACCTTGTTCCTTCCGCTCTCACAGGACTGTAGACTCGCCAGGATCTGGCTCTCTATAGCAGACACCCACGAGTCCCTTTCCTCCAGGCTCTGGGCCTCAAAGTGCCACGTCTGCCCGGTAAACGATACTATAATAAAGTCTGCATTCTCCTCATCTGCAAGTAAAAGAAAAGAATAAACTCAACTCAATTTTAATTATTTAAAATTAAGGTTCAGCTTCTGCAAAATTGAATTATGTTAGCTGAAAACTAAATATTTACTTTTTAACTGACATAATTTAATTTTGTAGAATCTGAAACCTTGATTTTAATGTATACATTTAAACACAGTCAACATTCCATTTTTGAGGGAAATCGGTGAATGAATAACAAAACACAAAACATCAGTCTGATGGATGGTGAAAACACAAGTCAACAGCTTAAGATGTCAGACACACTGAGGACAAAGACAGACAGAGGAAAGGTGTTTGGAAATCACAAGCTCATTCATTGTTACCTGTCTTATTAATGTTTCTCAAGCTACCAAAGCTCTTTAATTTCCACATTTTGCGTTTGGCTGCAAAGCAAGAGATAAGCACGAGAAGAGGAAAGACAGAAAGACGAGCGCAAGTGTTAAGAAATATTCAGAGAAAGACAACACCTCGACTAAAGCATGTTTCCAGAAAAGAGAGCGTAGAGAGCGTAGCAATACGTAAAGAACATGACTATTTTTGATATGCTAAGATTAACATTTTATCACTGACTTCTTCAAAAAGCCTAAAAACCACACATTTTCTAGTTAGTCATTCATTCTTTTTGTCCTTTGTATGTACTCGCATATTTAAATCATCAACACAAAGAGCTTTTTTTTCTGTTTCACAACACTAAAAGTAGCAGTTCCTGGCAAACAGTGTGACGTTACCTTCAGCTTGCCCCACCGCTGCATCTCCTTTCTGATTCATGCTCTTCTTCCTCCTGTTCTTCTTCCTGTCGCTCATCGGGGATGATTGGCCCTGATCTTTTCCAGCAAAATGACTGGCTGTCGCTTCAAGAGCATCTGACATTTGGTGAAAAAATAATGAATCATATGTGACAGATAAAGCGCTGTTGATCTGGTGACAGAGACTGAAAGACTTTGTTTCCTGTGGTACATACCGACACTTTGTGCTTTGGTAGACAACGAGGAGGGGCAGCGCTGAAGTCCTCTTTCTCCACCTTGAGGGGACAAACCACCAGAGCGATCGTCGACCACTGACAGAGTGGCTGGACACAACTGAGGAACTGATAGACAGGAAGGGAGTGAATGTATTAGACCCATGATGTCCTAGAGCCGCTATCATTACTTTATCTCTTACAAGAAGAATGTCAGTAAATTAATGCTGTGCTCTAATGTTTCATTTCCAGAGTGGGAGAAAGTTACAGTTTACAGAAGATCACATACCATATTCCATAATGATACATCATCATTTATTAGTTAATTATAGTAGTAATCACCCTCCTTTATTTTACTTTGTCACTGTTCTTCTTTGCTCCATACAGAGGAGGTGTAGAAAGTGATTTAAGTAACCTTTAACATTTAGTTAACATTTAATGACATTAAAGACATTAAAAAGAACAGAAACAAGACTTGTTTGCTACAAAGTAAGCTCTGCTGCTGTTTAGCTTTACAGCTCTAGCTGCTATATAAGAACGGTCGGTGGCATGCACACAGGCACTAGTACCTGTGCTGGTGCCATCAGCAGCTGTCGGCTCCTTACTCAGACCGTTAACTCCTGGTACAGAGCCAGGGGGGACAGGTGAGGGGCCCGCAGGAGCCACAGCTCTTGGAGGACGTTTTCCAGGAACTTTTACTGTCACACGAAGCAGGTCAATATCCTTTCCGTGAATATTCTGTGTATAGTCCTGGAAGCCACATTGAAAATTACTGTTTAGCTGCTTATGTGTATATTCAAATTCAGTTTTTTATTTATAATGTTACAACAGAAATGTTCTTCAGTTGAGCATTAAACAGTGTGTATGGCAGCATGATGCTAACTCAGACAGGTTTAGCTGGTATGTAGCTGTCATTTTCTGTAGTTTTACTCTTTTCAGTAAACCATATTATGAAAAATGTGACCTTTGTATTTTACATGCTGGTCCTCCTGACCCTTGAAGCCTCTTTAGAAGACTGAAAAAAATACCTAGTCTACATTTTTCATAATAAAGAATCATGTCTCCCAGTGCGGCTGACGTGTTTTTTAATAGTTTTGAATAACAGTGCAGATGAAAAAGCTAAACCAGATATTATGGCGAGCAGAGGCAATATGTTGTTGGGTTTTTGTGTCTCTATGGGAATTACTGCTCTTACCCTTTAAAGCTGTTTTGATTTTTGGAATCTTTTTCAGCCGTTCATAGTAAAGGACGCAGACTCAGTGACAGTACCAATGTTAAATCACTCTCAGTCTTTAAAGATCAATACTAAGAGCACCCCTAAAGCAATTAAAGCACTGTTTAAGATGAATGTGGCCTGAGCTGAAAACCACTGAATGTAAAAGTTCGGTTAAATCTACATCTTCTCTCTACGGTGAAAACTCTCTCGGCCATTTGCTGATGCTTCACTGTGTTTTACTGCTGTATTGATCAGCACTGCGGTGTTCTCTTACGCTGGAGCTGGAGTGGTAAGACAGTGTGCCGTTGTTGGACAGGGTGACGAATTTCTTCTTCCACTCCTTATTCAGAGAGCTGCCGCTTCTCTTCCACAGGATGCTCTGTCAAAAATAAGCAACCGAGGTCAGTGCACTCGACAACAAACGACACAGAATCTGCCTAAATTTAGACTCGACACAACAGCGATGATCTGTTCAAAGTATGGCAGCCTAATAGAACAGCTGAAAGCTATGAATTATTAATAGAACACCCTCCAGAAAGGTTGAAAAGGATGAATCAAGTTTTTTGTGCTGCTTATGTAAGATGAAAAAAATAGAAATAGAAGTGCATTTTTTGTTCCCAGAGTGGGAATTGGCACATATTATCGTGCTGCAAGCGAACTGAAGCTTGTAAATACTCACTGCATTGAAAATTCACTTGTTTTTGTTTCTGCACAGTTTCTAATGGTAACCAAACCTGTTTGATGGGAACGCCCCTCTGGCTGCTCTGGTCCCCTTTAGAATCACCAGCTTTTTTATCTGGGTCCCGGTTCTGAAACAAAACACGTGTGTTAGAAAGGTCGTGTGTTTCAGCGGAGGCGATGACAGAAGGAGCCGAATGGAGTGAAATGACAGTGAGGGGTGACAGGAAAATAAAAGGTGAGTCACAGGCAGTTAGTGACAACTGACCTTGAAGAGGGAGGGCCGTCTGGGGATGGTCTTCAGCGCACGTGCGTTCACACTGCCTCCCCCCTCTCCCTGAGCAACCCGCAGCTCTCTGTGACCCACCACAGGGGTGGAGGGGAGGGAGTAGGCGTAGCCACTACTGGGGCCATTACTGGCCTGAGAGGAGGAGGAACGGGGGAGGGCAGTGGGGGTCAAAGGGTCAGGATGCAGGGGAATGGAGGCGTGAGGGAAGAGATGGAGAGAATGAGAATGAGCTGAAAGGTGAAATGGTTGAAACAGATTTACAAAAAAGTGGGTTATGATCGAATCATTCCGCTGCTGATCAGTGTGAGCAAATGGGAACGTGATGCTTGTGGAGCTGAGATGATGTAGAGGAAGTGATGAACAGTCTTTGAGATGGTGTCTAAAATTAGATTTCAGTTTGATAGATGATTTTAACTTTATAATGCATGCAACTCTCCTAGTCCACAATTTTACATTTTGCTCTCATACATTAGTCTGTTATTTTTAATATATATAATCATTTTCCTGATATATGTTTTTATAGAATAATAATGTCGGATTTAAGTACTAATATTGAAAAATACATTAAAAAGGTGACCATTTTGGCAACAGAAGAGCTTTAAGAGCCACACATTACTACTGAAGCACTGTGGAGGTGAGCAGAAAAATAAGGAGACACAGCCAAATGTGGAAGAAAACACCAACATAGCAAAAGGAACACTTTCATCTGCGCCCTATTTTTATCAGGTCTTATGTAAGATCTGTCTAGACTTGAAAAGTTTACCCAAATAGAAGAATAATAACTACTGAACACGTTTCTGTATCAGTATTCAGTTCATTTGAATGCATTTTTCAGCTGAACACTGATGACTAAGTTTCAAGGCGAAATCATCAGGCTTAGTGATTTAACAGAATATTACTGTGGGTGAATCAGTGCAAAACAGTGCACAAGGTAGATATGAAATGTACTGCAATACTGTCATTTTATGTTTTAGCTTATTCTTCACTGCACTACATTATTTGGCAGTGGAATTACATACAATATTAAACTGCTGGCTTCATGTTATTTAATCAGTAATAAATAGCTCAATAATATAGACTGACACAGCTGTCAGGCCTAACACCTGGAAATGAGTTCACATTTTAGCTCTTCTGGTACCTTCCTGCTATTGCTAGTGGGGTTTTGGTGAGAGTCTGAATTCATGGGTTTGATTTTCATTTTATTCTACAACATAAAATATGTAAAATAAATACCCTACCCCTTAATCCTTTTAAGCTTTAATGCATCCAAAAAAAAAAAAGATTCCTAACAATTTACTAACATGTGGCTAAATGAAAACATGCCATTTCCTAGCAATAACAAAACTTTGCTGTGTTTATGCCACCTACACAGAAAGTTAATTCAGTCTTTCAATTTGTAAATTTATCAAAAGGTCACAGGAAGAGGAAACGATCATTGTGCTTAATAAAATTACAGGGTAGAAACTGTTAAAAAATTGTGTAGCTGTGTAGTTTGCTTATGCTTACAGCCTGACAAAGCTTCTTCCTTTACTGGTGAATGTATTTCTGGGTGAGCCTACAAAAATACATCATCCCTGCAGCACTCTGTGATAAATAATGTCAACTGCCAGAGCTCACTGTGTATTAGTCATCAAGTGTGATACCTTCATGCAACCCTAGTATTAAGTATGAAGCTGTGTTTTTCTTTTGGTTTTGTGTTTGGGTTCCTGTTTTTATTTTTGATGTGCGATACATATATCATACTCAGTAGCCACTTCATTAGAAACAGCTGTACGAAGTGATGCAATCCAGTATAACTGTTCTACCATCATGTCTACTTTCATCTTGTCTATAATGTTTTATTGTTGGAGGCACTGTCATAAAGGTAACTTGTCCAGTAACAATTTCTTTCCATTTACTTCAGTTCACTTTCTTTACAGTATATAACGCTAAGCCACAACAGGGTCATGTCAAGGAACTTTACATATTAAGGTCAAGAACTTATAGAGCTAAAGAGAAAGAAACCCAATTATTCTCCTTGAGGAGCACTGAGGCATTTTGGGTGGCCCACATGTTTTGTGTGACAGCTATTAAGACAGGATGTGGTACCTGGCCAGGGAACGGTGCTGATCCAGGTGTGGAGCCTCCAGAGTGACTGGGCGAGTTAGGAAGGGACTTGCAGGCCTGCAGCGCTGCCTGCTTCTTCTGAATTACAATCTTCTGGGCAGCTGAAAATCATAACAACAGTGACTAAATAGTAGTTTCATCACAATGAATCAGACCACTAATAGTGCATATTGATAGCACTATTAGAACCTGACTCAACTCACCCTCTGAAAAGACTCGGTCAACGTTGAACCCATAGGTGGCACAGGTCTCGTAAAACAGCGAGTGACGCACATCGATACACAGCTGCCTGGCTCTCTGATCCTCAATCACGCGCGGGTTGGTGCTGCTGATCTTATCTGAATAAAAAGAAGTCAATGATTAAAAAAAAGAAAAATATGACAGAACAGTAGAACAAACAACTCTGAATAATACACACTATAAACAACACATTTTGTATCCTCTAGCATGAATAAGATTAATTGGGCCAAAAATGATTTATCACAATCAGCAGTAAGTAAAAAACAGACATATGACAACAAATGAAGCTAGTTTACTGTAAGTGCTGGAAGGTGTGATTCGTTATAAAGTGAGGGAAATTCCATTGAACAGTGTTCTTTATTTGTAGGACAAAGGACAACCAATTTTTATTGCTGAAGCATTAGCAACTTTGTACTGTAAAATTATATAAAACATTTAATTTAAATTAAAATTATATTAAATAAAACTTTCATTGGCTATTTCCTTCATATAGATTGATCTGTTTCAAGTTTAATTAACAATTTTAGAGCTCAAGCTCATAATTATTTCAGTGTAAGTGACCAGGGGGTTATTTACAATAGCACACACGCATTTTGAAATATTGTCCTTTCATTTACGTATATTTGACAAGCATTGCACTGAAATACCCCAGAAAAACAAAGGAAATCATGATGAAATTCTAAATTGTAACAATGTGAAATATGTTACCTCTGACTTGAAATACAAACCTCCTTTCTTTGTGACACACACGCAACACTGTTCTGTTCACGGTTGTTCTTTTGTTGTTTATTTTTCTTTTTTCCTCTACCTTTCTACTTATCCCAACCAGTCAAGGCAGATGGCCACCCTGGACCTGGTTCTGCTGGACTGTTCTTCCATTAAAGGGAGTTTTTCCTCTCCACTGTTGCCTAGTGCAGTGGTGGCTAACCCGGGTCCTTGAGAGCCACAGTTGCACTTGCATGTGTGCAGGTACCACTGAGTATTTTAGGATCTTTAGAGGCATAGTGCCACCAAGTTATCATCATTTTCTCAGGAAGTCGTGAATACTGAACAGTAGCAGTACTCAACTTACAATGTCAGTCCTCATTCTGCACATGCTACAACAGCAGTTGTCACATGATTAACTTGTGTCATTGAAAGGACAGCTGATGCAACACAGTGTTAAACATGACTCTGTCCCAACTCTTTTTTGAGTGTGTTGCAGCATCAAACTGTAGCTTTGCTTATATTTACAAAATACAATGAAGTTGGTAACTGGAAGCAATGAAAATCTTTTCTTTGTGCTTTAGTCCAATTAATAACAACAAAGCTTCAAGTGAATTCATAAATCACAGATTTTAGTTTTTAGATTTTAGTTTGAGGAAAGAGTTAAGTTGAGTCATCTCAAAGCAAAACCACCAAAATTAACTTATAAGTTATCTGACTTAAACTTTCATTGACGTTTGTTGCCTTGTTTATTTTTTTTACAGGGCAGGTTTGTAGTTGTTTGACCATTGATTGGTTTCCAGTTGATGCTGGTTTCCTCCCAGAATATACACGTGTACTGTACCTAAGTCTACATGGTTGTGAGTCTTTTTTTGTTGTTGTTGTTGTGCTGACCTTGGGTGCCGACCACGATGACTGGGATGTCTGTGCGGAAAGCACTGAGCTGGCTGTAGAGCTGGTAGAGCTCCTGGAAACTGGCCTCATTCTCCAGACTGAAGACCAGAATCACTGCATCCACCCAGCTGCTGAACTGAAGTGGGAATGAGGAGGGAGACATCAGCTCGCTGTGCACAGGCCCGATGGATAATGAAATCTGCAGGTATACATTTGCATGCTAACACACACACATATGACGATTATCACACAAACAAGCACCTGAGCATCAGGAGGTCCAGGTTCCTCGCGGATCAGTAATAAATAACTCTGTCCATCAACCAGCACTTCTTTTTTATACCTGCCACCTGACAAGGACAATGACAGATGAGTTATTGAGCAGCTGGTGGCAGCGTGACAGACTCAGAATGATGCTATACTGCATACTAGGTTGCACTAAATAAACTCTGACATCTCTCTGAACAGTTGAGAAATCATAAAGACAACGAGCAAGAAGCTAAGATGTTGTTTGTATCTATTCACATTCATAAACCAAGAACCATTGGGAACAATAGACCCACTATCGACATGTCCTCACCATCAGGCTTCTCAAGTGCAGAATAACTGCCTGTGATGTATTTGTTCACCAGAGCCGATTTGCCACTTTTCAGACTTCCCAGAATGCCCTGAGAGAACAAGGAAGGAAATATAATACCAGTAGGTTAACTGGGAACTGAGTATAATGTATCAAAGAGACAGATTTGAAACAACACAAAAACATTTAGTTCATTTTAAAAAGCTTTTGTTCCTTTCTGGGAGTGTGAGCATGTATTCAGATGATTTACATGAGAAAAAGTGTAAAGTGTAAAAGTCATAAAAGTACTGCTACACTTTAAATTATACTTAGGTAAAAGTACATAATTATTTAAGGTGTTGTACATGAATATTCATAAACAAAAGAGCTTAAAATTGCAAATAAGAGAAGAGGATTGGATAAAAGTGATAAAAGTATATTATATTTTACATGTATCCTATAATAATATGTGCTTTCATTGACAATGCATACTGTGTGCTAAAATGATACAGATGTTCAAAAATACAGTGAGAAATGTTGTGAATAAAATAACATAAAATGCCACCATAATAAATGACATTAGATTCTAGTGTTTCTGATACGTGGCTGTACTGCAGTGAGTGCTGACTGGGACACTCACCAGTCTGAGCTCTGGGATGGATCTGCTCAGTGTCCACTCCTGGCTGTTGGCAATATTTACTGGAGAGACATAGACAGAGACGAACAGTCAGTGGGACAGAGGAACAGAGACATTCATCATTCCCATCGTGTACAGTAAAAAGGGGCAGCGATCATAATGGCCGTCATTATGTAGGAGCAATAAATCACAGCTGCTGTGAAACTGGTTGCCATCAGCACATGTGTGGCCTTGACAGGCCATCTTAATGAATATAACCTTTCAGTCACAACGAGGGGTCCAACAACCTGCATCCACACCACTGGTTATCCACCCTGCTCCCCACATGCTCCTGCGAGGTGACGCCTTCACTGGATGCTCCAGTTGAGCAGCACCTCAGAACTAATAGAACCTAGAGCTGCAGCTCATGATTAGTTTTGTTATTGACTAAATGCCATTTGAAAAAAAAAAGGCAGCAACATACAATAAACTATTAATAACATCAAGGAGACTACACTAATGCAGATGCACTAATTTAATCATGTGAAATTGTTATATTCACTGTGCATATTTACTAAAACATTACATACATTGAGTCAAAAAGTCAAAATGAACTATGTCCAGGAGCAGAACTAAATAGCATTTCTCTGACTCAATATGCAAAAATGGAAAATTAAATATGTAAAAAATCCATAATGAGTAGCAACTATGCATTATAAGGATTTGTAATAACAGCATATTTTTCTATCTTTCAACACAAATACTTCACAGCAAACTGGAAAAGTTCTCTCCTTATCTGGTAGATTATTCCAAAATTTAACCCCCACACCTTTTGGATGTAGATTCACAAGTATCATATGTGTTCAAATTCTTATTCCTAGCAGAAAGGCAGTGTTCTGCCTTTTTGATTGAAACATTTTATTCATATTGGAAATAACTGCTTGTTCTTTCTGATCGGTCACCTCTAAAAAAAAAGGGCCATTGTTGAGTGTGTGAGGCTAGAACCCACACAAACATTCAAATGGACACACACGTACATAAAGTACAGTAGTCTGGAAAGGCTGGGTTTGCACACAGCTGTGCCAGTGTCCCTTCTGGGCAAAAGAGGAGCATGCCCTCAATGTGATGTGACGCTCAGCTGCAGCTTCAGAGGGATGAGATAAGAGAGAAAGAAAGAGGCTGAGAGCAGACTGAGAGTGAACGCTAGTGCAAAAACTGAGTGTCTATGATTATAAGAGTGAAGAGCACGAGGAGCCATCCTTGGTCTCTGAGAGCCACTTCTCTGCTTGTTTTCCCTGCAGCTTCTGACTGGCTGAGCACACCTGATCCAGGTAATCAGCAGCAGGTAGGGCAGGGGGCAAATGAAGGACTGGCTCCACCTGTTCTAGAGGATGTTTACCTTAACAACTCAGTCCAAGAAAATACAGAAAACTGAAACAGAAATCTATATGAAGTTGTGATAAGCAGATTAGAGATATCATATG
>OMLM01002620.1:68348-83726 GCA_900302695.1 Helostoma temminkii
GTGGTCAAGGTGAGGGACGGAGACCTGCATTCTTTTGCCTCTGGGGTGGAAAGCTTCTTCTCGACTTGCGTTAGGTCCTTCTCTGCAGACTTTGTCTTCTGAACTCTTCTCTCAGCAGGGGAGGAGACTGAGAGGGTGCATGGGGGCTTCTCACTTCCTTTACTCAGGACATCAACATTGGAGGGTAGTGTGTCTTTCAGTGGGCTGAGGGGTTTGCTCTCTTCATCTTTGAGTTCATCAATCAACTTGCTTCCTTTTACAACCGCAGCATCTTCATCTCTTTGTGGTTGTCCTGAAACCACTCCGGCTCCATTCTCGGGCCTTGCTGCTCCACCTTCATCCCCAGCTCTTGTTCCGGCCTCCTCTCCTGCCCTTCCTCCCTGGCTGGCCTCTGCCTCCTTCCCCTGGGTGCTGTTCTTGGCTTCCCCTCCATTCTCCTCCACAGCCTCTACCTTTACCAGGGTGAGGGAGATGAGGTAGGTGGTGCGCTGATGCAGGGCGCTGCCTCCGCTCATGTGGTCAGGCTTCAGTGGACACACAGGAGATGAATGAAACCAGAGCGAGCGACATGAACAGCTGACGGTTCGCCGGTGCGTTGGGATGCGGAAGAATCCGACAGCACGACAAAAAACTTACACTGGGAGAGATTAAGTTTCTCCTTGTGAGCTAAAGCAGCAAAAGGGCTGTTGGTTTCATCCATCCCCAGAATCCCTATTCCTGTGTTTTGGGTTTTAATTGCACCCTATAGCAGTAAGTGTCATTTCTCTTGGACACAGAAAAGAAATCCACTGTTGCTGACAACCTTCAGCAGACTGTCAGTGCAGTCCAAGCAGCTCTTTTGTTCCTAGAAAACAAAATCTTTCCACTGCATATGTATGCAACTACTGAGGCAAATAATTCATTATGGTGTCTGATTCTTCCTTCCTGATGCTAATCACTGACTTGAACTTATTTTTATGTGCAGCACCCGCATTATATTTGTCCCTCAGTATGTCCTCTTCATTCAGTTCAGAATAACAAGTGTCCCGCATCATACGTCATCAAGAATGTGACGAGCAGCAGCTGTAGAGTGAAAAGGTGAAGCCTTTAGAAATTCACGAGTGTCACCCTAAAAGCAGCATGGCACGGTACAACCCACAGCCGTGTGCGGTCCAGTCCAGATCATGGGCTCTCACTGCAAGCTTCACGTGTGTGTTGACAGCAGCATCCGTTCAGAGAGCTCGGTTGCAGGGAGGCAGGCAGCCTCAAGGAGACGCACAGCAAGGACATTGATGAGGAGAAGAGGATGAAGAGTGAGAGAAGTGGACAGAAGCCCGGGTTGATATCTGGAAATGGATGACTGAGTCAGGGCGCGCCTGGCCATCACGCCCCCTCTCGCTGTCTCCTGGACTCCCTGTGTCCTTCTGAGCGCATCAGACGGTGAGCATGACAACACCGAGGAGGCACAGAGGAGTAGTCGCTTCTCCAAGTGCTGCCTCTGAAGCCTTATTTTCCAACAGAGACACTGTCGCACAGGTTCAACGAGTCCAAAGCGCGTCCCATGCACACACACACTCACACACACCCTCACACGTATGTGCACGGCTCTGCTCTCTCACACTCTGCTTTTCTCTCTCCTGCTCTCACAGCCACACTGACAGGAATCTCCAATGTCCCTCCCTCCACATGCCCCTCCTTGTTCTAATAGGCAATCCATACAGTACAATGCAGAGGGATCGTGCTTCTCTTCTTTCCCTCTCTCACTCTCTCTCTGCTGCTCCCAGACTGTGCTGGGTCCCTGCTCTTTATTGCTCATCCCTCCCATCCCCATCACATCTCCAATGAGAGGAGAGGAGTGGAGAGGAGAGGATGGGGGAGGCAGTGGGTAATGGTAACGCAGCAGTGCACACACATGCTGGACCTGCTAGATGAGGGGAGACTGCGAGAGAAAGAGGGAGGAAGGAAGAAGGGACAGGAATAATAAACAGTAATTAAAAATTGATGCATGTTTATGGTGGGAAAAGGAAGCAGGTTGTCTGTTTCCTGCCTCATTCATACAGCTGCCAGAGCAGTTTCATCAAGATCATCCCTCTGTTTCAATTGCATATCTGTGTTTGTGTGTGTGTCTGTGTGGCTCCTCCTCAGTAGGAGGCTTGGCTTATTTGTTGCTAAGGTGTTACAATCTTCCTGGCTCTGGTGGCACAATCATCTCCTCCGTGTCCTTCCTCCTCCTCCTCCTCCTATTGGTGTGGTACATTCTGTATCACAATTTTTCCCAGGCTCCCTGTATCGAAATGCTGTTTGTGTGTGAGTTTGATTGTGTGTGTGTGTGGTACACGTGAGTGAAAGAGATTTCCTTTGAGTGTATTGAACTGTAGTCTATTGCCTACTACGGCATGTGTTCATTAGCAGAAGTGGCTAAGCTCTGGGCTCACAGCATGAACCACGCAATGGTGTGAGAGGATGAGAGCATATCGATCATCGATAGGTGGACCACAGACGGAAACACATGCAGCTGTTTCTCCACAGCAAATCCCACAGCAATTTTTCATTGTTGAAAGATGTAGATGTGTGTGACTAAGATGTATTTGCACTGGGAATTGCTCAAAATTGATATATACAATAAAACTACTGGGATAAGGCAACAGAACCACAATGTGTCGTGAATGTGTTTAAATCATTAATTGATAATTGAATAGCTGATGGACTGATCATAGTCTAATAGAGGTGATAGTTCATGCCGAACTGCTGCCATGTTCCATGATAGACACACATACATACCAGGTGTAATTTCATGTTAATTACAATGTGAAATCAGAAGGCACCTCTCCCCACAGTGCAGCCTCCCACCATCATCCCATACTACACAATCTGACTGTCCACCTGCTCTACTGCCTCCCCTCCCTTCCACAGTCAGTGAGAGGGCAATAACTACCCACCCTGAATACAAAAGACCTCTGACAAGTGCCTTTAGCTCAAGGGGAAAACACACGACCTTAGAGGAATGATGGCTGCAGCCTGCAACACAAAAGAAGAAGAGTCCTGATAAAAGCTTGCAGATAGAGGCCAAACACACAAATACATCCACAAACTCCATTTTTTAACAAGTGTGAGGAAATGACAAGCCTGCGTGAGTTAAAGTGCACGTGAGGTTGCTGCAGCTCCGTGCTGAACGCTGAATCTAATTACTGTGAAATGGACACCCGCATGTGAAGCAGAAAATCAGGTTGTCTTCAGGCAGGCACTTTATTCATACAGGCACAGCTTCCACACACACGCACTGACACCCACGGACGGGTGTTGTCAGATGGACAGTGGCCAAGGGCAGTGGTCATGCTGGGTGATTTTTCATTTCTCCTTCACTGCGAGCTGTACCCTTTATCTTCCCTCCTCTCAGTGTCTCACTGTGCTGCAGTGCATTCTACATTACTACCACATTCACATTTAAATGTCTTCATTTAGCTCCCTGTACCACCTTGCCCTTTTCTCCTTTCTCTCTCTCTCTTTCTCTCTCTTGGTCGAAAACAACCTGCTTGCTTATTACTCTAAGTTCAAAAAGAGGTGGCCTCATTTTAGCATCAGTGAAGTCTACACTCAGAGATCCAGGCTCCACAGAGGACGCACTGGCTTTGACACTCCAGCAGCCTCATTATCCAAAACAACAGCAGC
Source organism: Helostoma temminkii (assembly GCA_900302695.1). Classification (NCBI taxonomy): domain Eukaryota; kingdom Metazoa; phylum Chordata; class Actinopteri; order Anabantiformes; family Helostomatidae; genus Helostoma; species Helostoma temminkii. The sequence continues at coordinate 71,997 of OMLM01002620.1, forward strand.
AAGATTAAATTGAATTATTTTTTAACACATATAAGGATTGTTGAGTGTGTCAACATCTGCAAGATACTAAAAGGTCTCAAAGCTGCCAAAATACTTCAGGGAAAGAACTGAATGAAGAAACTGATGAACCCTGGGTCTTATAAAGTAAGGTGATTACTTTATAAGGCCCATGCGTCTCCCAGTAAGTACATAGTAAGTACCCAGTACTTCTCAACTACTGTAAGTGAATACAGTTTTAAGGCACTTGTTCTTTACTGCATTTCACTGATTCACATAAACTTTTCTTATACTGTAGTGAATTTCAGAGGGAGATATGTACTTTTCACTCCACTACATTATTTCATTTAAAAATACAGCATTTTGCAAAATAAAATATATTTTTTCAACCATAGGCTAATGTAAAAGCACATGCTAGAAGATGTATAGATTTGTTACATAACATATTAACCATGTGAAATAAAGGTGATGGTAAAAAAAATAAAAATATAATATAAATAAAACATTTCCCTATAAACTGTAGCAGAAGTGTGCAGTAGCAGCAAATACAAATACTCCACCTCAGCATATACAGTACAGTATGTGTGGTTAACATAAGAATGATGATGTTGCAAGATTATCTTCAAGCAAACTATTAAGCAAATATTTTTGTGTTGTTGTACACAGACATCATATACAGAATATGGCAAAGAAGAAAGTTCCTCTACTAAAGTAAAAAGTTAATTTAAAGTACAAAAAGTCTTGCATTCAATTATTAATAAACTGTGAAATTTCAGCTGGATTTTACTGTTGTAGCTGCTTGAGGTAGTGTCATACACTTAGCTAGTTTAACCCAGTGTTTGTCAACATAGGGGTCAGGCCCCTCTAAAGGGTCACAAGACAAAGGGAGATAAACTGCAAACAAGTCATATATACAGCATGTGAAGCATGATGCGGGCACACGTCAAATAAGTAGTGAAAGAATAGTGTGAACATTAACTATGTGTCAACATTTAAAAGCAAACTATGTTGTAATAAAATAAAATCATAAACTGCAGAGTGACACAGCTGTGAAATAAGTGTAGCAGAGTAAAGACAATTCTCTATGAAATGGAGTAGAAGTAAAAAGCACAGATAGTACATACAGCACTTCTGTCCACTGGGATAATAATATATATATATATGGTAGGGCCCATTTTGCATAATGAGCCGCCTTTCTAATTTTACGGTACTTTTTATACTTTACAATAGGTACACTTTGAAGATACAGGTAATACTTGTAGTTTTAAATTTGAATTTTCACTTCCAGCCATGTGATTTCACATATGGTATGGTATTACTACTTGTGCTGAAGCACATGGTCTAAATACATCTGCACCTTTGACGCAGAAAGACTGACGATAAATTGGAAAAAAGGCGAATTTAGCAGTAACACCGTGTCGCTTTAACAAGAAACGGTGGGAAGTAGCGTTATGAGGAAATGATGTAAAACTGATCAGCTTTACATGTAAAGGCCCTGTTTGTCTGAAAGGAAGTGGCTTTGAGGGCAGTTGCAGATTGGCAGACAGGAAGTAGGTCGCGCAGCAGGTTTCTTCCTGCTACCATGGCGATGGCTGCTGAGGGATGTTGCCATTGGTCATCCGCGTCCAGAGGTTGATGGATAAATAAATGCCACTACAATTTTTAGCTTCCGAATGAAATGAGAATGAAAATGAACTTCGAATGACGAACTCTTCCCCAAAACGACACAGTGACTGACACAGGAAGCACAGAGGAAGATATCAATCACCTATGCTATTATGTTTCCTCACAGCCCACGTTTAAAGTCAGTCACTGGCCTCACTGCGAAACTCAATCTGCAGTTACAGTTTGCTGAGAATTTTTCCTGTTTATCACATCGAGAAATGCAGTCAAGTGAGCATCCTGAAAGTCAGACCATGCACCTGGCTCTTAAGAGCACAGGTAGTATGTCACTTTCTTCCCCTGCAATCCCCAGTTATACCCAAGTCAATCACAACAGAGCTGGAGATGAAGACAAGTTTACCTTGAATGCTGGTGAGGAAAACTTTAAGGCCCGAGCGCAGCTGTTGATCTTCAACCCTTTCAAACTGCTTGAAAAGTCTGTTGATTGCACTCTGGAGAGATTCGTGCCTCTTGATTTCTGCTTTTATTGCAATGGAGTTCACCGATTTACTGTTGTTGTTCATCCTGACACACAGATCTGTTGTAAACTGAAGCAAGGTGCTCGCTTCAGCCCATTTGAACTCCTGGCTGTTTGTTCCACGAGATGAACACGAACTTGAGACACGCAGGCAGCAGAAAAAGAAGCGGCGGAGGATCTGGGTGTCTCTCTCGCTTTCTCTCTCTCTCTCTCTCTCTCTCTCTCTCTCTCTCTCTAGACCACAAAAGTCAGCTCTTGACAACGGGTGTCTCAGTTTCCTCTGCAGGTTTGAAATGAACTGAATTCACTTCCTTATTTCAAACCATACGCCTCACTCTATGGTAGCTCTGACTGCTGTGGTGATCACTCTGCAGTAAAGGCATCTGAGGTTGCCTCAGAGCTACTAAAGAAACTCGCTGTTGAGCTTCTCGTGTTAGCTATAGATCAAATCACACACTTTTAGCAGTGGAATATGTAATTATCATTGACATGGAGCTTGGCCTATCAGCTTCTGTCAGACATAGTGCTTGTACAAGCACATGGCATCTTTACAGTCCTCTGACTCCTGTTTAGTTATCAACACACACTTTTAAAACAGTACAGTATGCAAAGTGAAAGTGAAGTGATCACATGCAGAGATGCTGTGGCCTGTCCAAGATGTACCCAGCGTCTCACCCACTGACTGTCATCCACCACAGGACAAGCAATGCAGCTGATGGATGTTTGCAAATGTGTCTTGTTAAGTTCAGAATCTGTCTGAGCTCACAGCATAAGATATGATGTCACACGTCTGGAGCCCAGTCATAGTCCAGTGACACATTATAACATGATTATACAGCCACTTTAGAGGGATAAGGACACATCTTGTTACAATCAGAATCTGTCTTATTATACGATGATACAAAGAATCTCAAATGTACTTAGAAGACAAGAATAGACCCCCTCCTGCATCTGCACAATCTGTTCACCCTCTCTCACAAAACCAAAAAACTCACATTTAAACTCATCAGGCCACAGAACAGTTGTCGGATTGACTGACCTTCATTTCCTAAAGTACTGATGGAGTGTCATTGTCTCTAACTGAGTGTTTCTTCCCATAATCTGGATTAGTATAGTAGCTGTAGTAGCACTATCAGGGCTACTGACTCTGTACCCAGCCTTCCCCAACTGATGTCTAAAGCACATTAAGGAGGCAAGAAATGACAAGTCAGTCTGTGAACTGAAACCCACTCCAGGTGTGTCATGCCATGAGTGTACCAAAGCTGAATGTAGCTATCTTGGATAGTCTAAAATATAATGAAATAGTACAAAATAAAACATATGCTGGGTTATTTAACACATATTTCATACTTGTTTGTCATAATGAACAGTAAATGTGTTGATTTTGCACAAAGTTGAAAAGAATGGGAATAAAGAAAAAACCACAGAAGGAAAAGGTGAGTCCAAACTTTTGACTGGTAGCGTGTGAAGCACAAATTTGCCAATTTTGAATTAAATTAATGATGACATGGAAAGTATTTATGTGAGTGTCAGTAGTGTATCTGTTGATGATGTGACAGTGGGGGTGTTAGACAGTGTCAGGCAAGTTTGGAAATAGAAATATCTGCCTTTTTGGAAGTATTCAGTGAGATATGTGTAAAGTAACTAACCACAAGTATGCAAATACACTCATTACTGTCTGGTGGACAGTTATCGTGAACTTCTGCTCCGCCACATTTAGTATTTCATATCTCACATTGTAGATTACAGTTATAATACACTTCCTTATCATTGTACATCATTGTAGCATAATGTTTCATTGTAAACAGATCGTTTCTGATAAATTAATACATTTGTTGTTAGAAAGTCAATAAAATTGCAAACTAAAAAAATGTGTTGGTTATTTGCAGAGCATGTTGTTTCACACTCCGTTCACGCTGCTGTACTTTTCCTCGGATCGTGACAGGACGTTAAATGTTCGTTATTTTCTTTTCTTTTCTAAGCTCTTCCAGATTTTGGGGGACGCTGACGTTAATGATATCCTGACGTCACGCGTGCACATACGTCATCGGATACGCCCTCTTCGCCGTCCAAAAACAGTTGTCCAGACATTGTCGCTCCTGAGAGGCAGGCAACACTGTTTTGTTTTTAAACTTTTATTCATTTGCCGGACTCAGCCGATAGAGGTTTTTCGAATATGGTCTGTGGCGGTTTCACTTGTTCCAAAAATGCCCTTTGTTCCCTGAACGTGGTTTACATGGTGAGTGTACAAAATGGATCACCATGCTAAGTTTTAGCATGCTATGTTAGCTTTGGCTATCTAGCGTTTGAATGAAATAGCGTAACGTTATCTTCCCATTTTGTTACAGCGTAGAATATTTACTGATTTCGCTTTTACTTCACATGCCTCCGTTTTCCTATTACAGGTGATTGTTGGTACGTACTCGATAATGATAGTTGAACATTTAAAGGTAGACTTTATGTAATGTACGCTAAGCTAACTGTAGAGAGTAATATAGAAAGTAGCTCCCTTAGCTCTCTTTAGCTAACCTTAGCTAGCTAGCTCGCCATTATCTATTTGAAGCTAACGTTAGCCAGGAGGCCAGCTGACCCGCAATGTGAAACTGACCTGCTTGTTTTATCTTTCACTTATCAGTCACCTGAGTTTGTCACAACGACATTTAAGGAGCTCATGTGAGTTGTGATAACGTTAGTCATCACGTTAGCAACAGCTAACTGATGGTTAAACTGAAATCAGGCAAATGGTAGCCTCCATAATATTCCTGTAGTAATGAACAGTCCAGCTGCTCTCTAGCAAAATATTAGAGACTATTGTTTGCGCCATTGTATTGTTTTACTCCTTGTATATAGTATTGTGCAAATGTTTTAAGCGTCAGAACAGGGTATCAACATTTCATATGTGTGGGTTGGGTTAAGTAGTAAATTAACAACGTTATTATGTGTTATGTAATAAGCAGTTGGGAATTAGTCAGAAAGGCAATGTGAAAGTAAATCTGCCTAAACCTCAAGCTTTAGTCCGCCTGTGTTTCTCTGTGACCGCAGCTGTGCTTCACCTGCATTATGTGTTTACAGTCAAAGCAGCACCCACAAAAGTCCAAACAGTGTTTACGGGATAAGTGGTGATGTTTTTAATCATGTGAGTCTCTCCATCAGATACACCCTGCCTCAGCTGACTCTGGTTAACTTCCTTCTCTCTTTCCCTACAGCTGGTGGGGCTGCTGCTGATCGGCGTAGCAGCATGGGGAAAGGGGTTCGGCCTGGTGTCAAGCATTCACATCATTGGGGGGGTCATCGCGGTGGGTGTCTTCCTGCTGCTCATCGCCATTGTGGGACTTGTCGGAGCAATAAATCACCACCAAGTCATGCTTTTCTTTGTATCCTTTCACATATTTTAAAAATAACTGTCAGTGATTCTCAGTTTCACTGATGATTATTGAGACTGAGTGAATTTGATACAGTTATTTGTAAGTCATATTTTGCTCTCTGCCTCGTTGCTGCAGTTGTTTCCTTGACATCTTCCTCAGTACATGGTTATTCTTTTCATCGTCTTCCTCTTCCAGTTTGGAATTTCCAGTTCCTGCTTGGCAATGAACCGTGGGCAGCAGGTCAGGAACATTTGGGAAATTGTATTTAAGCCTGGATAAATAAATTGGTTATTAACTTCTTGTAACTCTTCACAAGAAATTAGCTTGGTTCTACTTATATTTTATTTGCTTTTGCAGGTATCACTTTTAAACTCCACTTGGAAAATGTTGGACAACAAAACCAAGGAAGGCCTTGAGACCCAGCTGAACTGCTGCGGGCTGTTCAACATCAGCAACAGAGATCCACAGTTTGACCCAGATGTGAACAACTGTCGTGCTGTAAGTTTTCTTTTTCTCTTTATTTTATTTCTATTTAATGCATTCAGACAGACAGGTTGGTCATCAGATACAATGTTGAACTGTTAACTCGCAGCTTTCCAGTGCATTTACAGTAAAATGGCGTGCCCCAGTGTTCAAGTCACAGCCTTTTTTTACTAAAGGCAATCTTCTCTTTTTGTCTCTTACACATCAGTTATGCAAAAACACTCCTCACTCCTGTGTCACATGCGGAGATATGATGCTGAAGCATGCAACAGACGTTCTGAAGATCCTCGGGGGTGTCGGACTGTTCTTCAGCTTTACAGAGGTGAGGCTGGTCTCCAAACCTACATTTGTCACATTTTTATATTCTATACAAATAATTTGTATTCTTGCACTCTTGTCCATTAAATATTTCAACGCAAAAAAGAGACACAAAAAGTCACAAACGTGGTATATGGATCTTCTTATATTTTTGTCAAATGCATCAACCAAGAAACGTGATGTAAGAATTGTTATCCTCTATTATTTCTGAAACCACAGTTTGTAGTGTAACTTATCAGACACACAAAGGACATAAGGTGGAATTATTTTTTTGCATGTTTATTACACTTACATAATTACGATAATCAAACAAATTTTAGTATTACATGTTTACATTTGGTCCACTCTCTCTTGCAGAATTTTTATGAGGGTTTTCAGGCCTGTTTGTCATGTCACAGCATCTGATTTAGATTTAAATCTGGACTTTGACTAAGCCACTCCAAAACCATTGAGCCATTTAGAGGGAGACTTTCTGGTCACACTACCGCCAACATGTTAGAGTGTTGATTTGTTTTTGTTTTTCTTTTTGTTTTTTATGAAATGTAGTGTTACTTTTACACCAAATGTAAGGGGACGCACACCCTCCAAAATATTCAACTTTTGTGTCATCAAAATTACCAAAAGTCATGAGGATAATCTGAGGATAATAATGTTGGCCAATGTTCTTTTTGGTTTTCACCTCAGAACTCTTCCATGGATGCTATTTTTGCCCAGTTTCTTTCTTATTGTTGAATAATGAACACTGACCTTAACTGAGGCCTGCAGTTCTTTAGATGTTGTTCTGGGTTCCTTATGATCGCCTCAGTTGTTGTGCTCTTGTAGTAGTTTTGGTAGGCCGGACACTCCTGGGAAGGTTCACCACTGTTCTCTATTTGTGGCCACCCTTCTCTGCTTATGTCTGTGTATATGTTTACATGTGCCACTCTGACTTCACAGTAGCCACTGACAGCAGCTCTCCCTATGTTTTGGAACATATTTGTACTAACAGTTACATACAGTGAATCCAAAGTGTGACTAAAATTCAAACTATGAAACTAGCAGCCTGCATCATATTAAATTTAGACCGTTGGCTATGTGAAAAGCTCTCTTCTGTCTCTCTCTCTCTCCCTCTCTCTCGTCTGCTCTGGGGAAAAACACAACACAAAATCAGGAAGCAGTGTCCTCTCTCACTTTACAGTTAAAACCTTCATGCAATGCTTCCAAAATTAATTTGGGTTGGAGGAACTGCCTGATTATTGATCTGTTGCATATATAGATGCATTTACAGTAACCAGGCTACTATAGAACAGTTTAATGTTTTCCCTGAGTGCTCTGTGTAACTTGCTTACTTAAGCATGCATAAATGTTATGTTTGTGAAGACTAGCACTGTATTATTATATGTAGACAGAACATAAAGATGTGACTTCTGTTTGTTCAAACGCAGAGAGAAGACTGTGAATAAGCTCTACATTAACGCAGTTATGGTTTCTGGGTAGATTTCTTTTTTTTAACATCTGACCTGTGTTATCCTCTACTCACAGATCCTCGGAGTGTGGCTCGCTGTGCGCTACAGAAACCAGAAGGATCCACGAGCCAACCCAAGTGCTTTCCTATAGTCTGTTCCACGTACACAACTCAGTGCCGCAGTTGCAGTTTGAGACACACTGGTATACATAGAATAACGCACATCTAGAGGCAGACACTCAGGCATACACAACACAGAGCCACATCAACCACAGACACACAAAATGGACAACGCATGCAGCACCTAACAGACACTGAGGACACACACACACGCACACACACCTTTACCTGAGACTGAGAAATGACAGAGCTCAAGCTGGAGGAGCTGGATGCTTGTGTATGAAAGGATGACTTGTAATACTAAGAAGCGCAGCTTGTTGGTATCGCGACCCAGCCTTGATTTGAGTTCCAGATCTCCTGATTGTGGCCTGTTGGTTTTCAACAACATAACAAGCGATGAGACATCTCTGCATGTGTCCTACACCTGCACAAACAAAAGGGCCTCCTTGTCTTTAACTTCATTCCACGCGCCAACCAAACAACTGTGGCAGTTAACCTGTATGCACCTTGAAATTTTCCTCTCGTCTCTAATGTAGTGCCACCACTTAATGACATACTCCTCTGGTCAGTGCAATCAGTGATGTGTAGAACTATAAATCCACGCATGTCCAGTGTGACAAGAGAGTCCACTGAATGAGGAGGGAACCTAAAGACATACTGGACATGTGGTGTAAAGTAGTTTCTGAAATGTATGTGTGTTTTTTCACATGGTACTAAAACCAGAATTGAACAGGTTTAGAAAGTTAGGGTAGATGTTAGGTAGCGTAGTTGCTAGTGATTTGGGTTCAAATATTTATGAACTGTAACTGAGCCAGCTAACTTTTAACAGTCAGAGATGTTAGGATGCCAATGGACTGCATTGTTGATGTTGTACATAACCTATAAATACTGTAGTATTTGGCTTTTTTTCCCCCTCCTCTGAGTTTGAAGTTGCATAGCTGCCTGCATAGTTGAGCTCACAATAATCCACATTTCCTGTATTTAATGTTTCTTTGTGTCACACAGTGATGTTGCTTAGAATAGAGTCTGGTAGTAAAAATAAAAAAAATAGTGGATTTAGGTACGTGCCAGCACCTCCTGTGTAACTGGAAGAAATCACAGAAACTAAAACATTAGCATGATCATTTGAAATAATTGGGCTAATCTGGTTAAATCTGCTTATCGCAAACTCAGTGTTTTTTATAATGATGATAACGTGCTCTCCGTTGAGATTATTACTTTGCATTAATGTTTTGAAACCTTTTGCGGATTGATTTTGTGTGCATAAATTGTGTTCTCAGTTGCCATATGCTCTTTTCGTTCATCAGTGTTAAATGCTTTGTAGGAAAAAAAAAACTTGTTGAGTATGTTCAGGGTTTATTTAAGTTTGATGATGATGATGATGATGCATTAGGCTGAAGTTATGTTGATGATGACAGTTTTAAACATTTCCTGGCGATAAATCATCGCTCTGCATTTGCTCTTTTAAGGACTAACGCAAAATATAATTACGTGTCTTACTTGAATCTGTCAACTTCGCTGATATTGAATTCCTGCTGCTGGTCTTGGAATTATTGCTGGCGCTAACAAATGATTTGCCAGGTCTTAAACATTATGCTGTTATATTACACCTCACTTTGAATATGTGTGCACTTGTTATTTAAATGTATCTTGACTTTTTGAGACTTAATTTTCCAAATAATAAAACCTCAAATTGGGAACTGTTTTCCCCGAGTCATTATCGTGTTAATGGTGATGTCATTGGTTGTTTGACTTCACTTTAAGGTGAAGCACAATTGGAAGCACCGATGCAAACGCTAAAGAATGTAATCATGTTTCTAGACAGTAGGTCAGACAAGTTGCAGCATGGCATCTGCAGATACTGAAGAGATTTCCTTAAAAGAAGAGGGACATGACAGTGTTTAAGTTGAGGCTTCATAACGTCTTGTGTTGAGACTACTAGGCAGTAATATTTAGCAAAAACTGGCTGGAAAACTTCCAGTAGTGTCGTTCCCAGTCTCTGACTTTTAACCAATTATAACATAATGAATTTATCTGTTCATTAATCCTCTGCTTCTTACCCAACTCCAAGTCATGTTTAATGACTAATGGTATCATCAGAGATATAATGAAGTAATTACATTAACAAAACACGTGTAAATAAATGCACATTCTTTCACTTTCATTGCTGAAACCATTTCCACTTTCCACCACATGATGGCACTACAGAGTCTGCAGCTGCCATTTTTCCCCACCATTTACTGGTATTTCAGTCCTGCTCTGACATGGGTAAATACATCAAGACAAGCAGGGAATTTGAATACAGAGGTGCTTCTTTTCGCTGACTATTGTCTTACAGATTGATTGTTTCCACGTTGAAGGTGGATAGAATCAACATGGCAGCTGTAAAATAAATGTAGCCAAACAGTTGGTTTTGATTTCCTGTGATACTTCTTCAGAAGGCCATTAATCCCTTTAGCTGGGATGTGGCCAGGAATGTGGGGGTGGATTGGGGGGCTGCGGTGAGGGGAGAGCAGAAGGAGAGCTCAAGTACACTCTGATAGGGGAATAGTGGCAACATACAGGAGAACGATCCAAATACCTTTGAACCAAGGTTGTACTAAATGAGGATAAACGGCTCCTCTGCCCTCATCCTAATGGCCCATGGCAGACTGTCATCATCGCTGGTGCCCCCACTTCACTAAAGGCGTGACCTAATCTCTGGCGTGGATACACCCTGCAGGTTCACTTTCCTGAGATGCAGGAACATTTATGTAAGTGAAATGTGCCCGATCAGGACTTTGGGTCTTCAGTGTTTCCGGTGGCTGGGGACCAGCATTTTGGAAACTGCACCACACATCGAATCTCCTGTCCTGTCAGCGTGCTCTCCTGAGGGCCCAACGCCAGTCCCCACCCTGTGATGCATGTCCATATGCCGAGTGTATTAGCTTGGAGAAGCTGTGGAGAATCGTACCAACAGGGATGGCCATCTGTCCTCTTACAGATATAGCAAGGGCTCTGCGAGCGCACGAAGGCAGGATCTTCAAACATTTGGTCTATTATATCACAGCGCTGTGGTGAATGGGTTTTACAAGGTGTTGTTCTATATGCAGAACTAATTATGTATAGCTGTCAGCATGGAGCATGATGAGGCAGCACTCAGATCAGCAGAAACCAATACATACAATTTCCTAGAATAGTTCTGTTTACGGTGGTGGAAGAATACTGACATATTTTACTAAAGTAAAACTTCCATTATACACAGTAAAAGTACTAAAGCTCCTGCTTTTTAAATTCTATTTAGATAGTTTACATAATATACAATAACTCACCGGTTAAATATTGTACTTAACATGGAAAGGTAAACATCTAAAGTAACTCACAACAAGCAAGCAGAAAAATATGAGCTATAAACCATGAGTCATAATTAATAGTACAATTACAAGATTAGAGTACAAAGATTTTAGTTTCATTGAGAGGAACGTACTCTAATACACAGTTCCATTCACAGTTCAGCTATGTAGCAAGTAGTAAATGAGTTATAATTTATAACTTGTTTCAACTTAGGAATATGCGTTAAAGGCCTGCCCGGAACATTACGTCGTTCCTGTAATACAAATAAATATTATCTTGATAAAATTTAGCATGTTCTGTAAACTTGTGTCTCAGTTTAGCTGAGTTATATTTGTTAGTTTATTAACTTTATTTAATGAGTTGAGTGAACTTATTCATTCAATTCATCATTTTAAGTTAAAAGATCTAAAAATTGTTCTTTTCAGAAACACAAAGTATAATACTAAAAATATAAATATAAGTATAAGAAATACTAAAATAAAAGTTGAATTAGTATCAACTTTTTTTTACTCTAAAATAAAATTGTTGAA